>PDUQ01000070.1:0-84271 GCA_002994785.1 Heterobasidion parviporum
TCGGACTCAAGGCACAGTCGGACGATAGCAGACGTCCGAAAAGACGATTAAACTACGGCCGTCCATCATGACGATAAACTGAGGCGACCCGTCAGTTACGGGGGGTGGGTCGTGTCAAAATAAAGCTATTCTGCACCACCCCCTCGTTTGAGCAGTGTCCAAAGATGAGAACTCTTTGCACACTACTCCAAAAACAAGTTATCCGGTTTGATATAGCATAAACCGTCACCTTCTTCCTCAGGACGACATAACCTCTAGAGCTGTGGAAATTGGTCTATGGCCCTATGCGCATCACCGATGAATGATCCGGCGCGCAGAAAAGTCCTCACTCTAGGCTGTTATGTTTGGGAACAGGTGTAATTTATAGGTCCGCAACGACCTAGGGATAAACTAGCAGGGCCGTCCGCAATGACGAGACAAAACTACCTATGGTCAAGGAACGACCCTAACTTCCACACAAGAGGGAATACCACACAGCGACCCCGCACTCAACCGACTGACAAGTCGAGTTTCTATTTCACCAATTAATCTTCGCACATCATCTTCTTGACGTCACCAGGATCGGCCTGGTTTAACAAAAAGAATCCAGGAAAGGCCTGGATCGAGTGGACATATCAATGACCGGAAAGCCTACCGGTAGGATGAGGGATGGTACCCACAGGTCAAAACAAAGGAGGCACAGGCGGGAGATAACTTCTTCGACAGCCAAGTACAAACCGCAGATGTGGACTCGCAACAAAACTTCGGTGAAGGAAAACATCGGAAGGGAGACGCGGCCTGGGAAACCGCTAGGAACTCAAAACAAACAGCTCAACGGAGAAGGACAACTCCTAGGCGTTGTAAACGACGTAAGTCGGTCTTCGCCCCAGAAAATGAAGTCGTACCGGAAGACGCATCCGGACAAGACAGTCAAGAACGATTCACAATGATGGAAGAGGTGCACGCAAGGCGTGGTCCATTCAGGCGACCGGACGTAGAAAGGGGGTATTGTTACGATTGGGATCTCGGGGCTCAGCGGAGCATGGTCTAACCCGACATCCACCGTACCAACACTAGGCGGCTCCTTATCGGAGCGTACAACAAGGTATTCGGCATTCCCTCAAAGCCGACTAATCCGATGGATCACTCAGCATCGGACGGGAAGTGGGACACAGGGATATATGAAGCAGACGAAGTACTAAAGGAAGCATTCACATGTCAGGGCCGCATACGGTATATAAGGCCCATAGAATAGGCTAAGGACTTTAGTCTATTCTCCTCGTTTCTACACAGTCTTCCTACTGTGTACCTCGTTTCCCCTGTATCTTCCTATACAGGGACCTCGTTGCATCCGTATCATCCTATACGGATACCTCGCCCTTAGGCAGTCAACCTACTGTCTACCTTGTCCCCACTGTACCCCAATACAGTCGGACTCCTTTCACCATCTCCAGTCACTGCGCGACTTAGGGAAGAACCGCTACTCTGAGGTTACCGAACGAGCAGTTCGTAACACTCAACGCCGACTAATCCGATGGATCACTCAGCATCGGACGGGAAGTGGGACACAGGGGTATATAAAGCAGAGGCAGCACTAAAGGAAACATTCACATGTCGGGGCCACATACGGTATATAAGGCCCATAGAATAGGCTAAGGAACTTTAGTCTATTCTCCTTCGTTCCCCCTGTATCTTCCTATACAGGGACTCTACCCTTAGGCAGTCTTCCTACTGCCTATCCCTTGTTCTTACTGTATCCCAATACAGTTGGATCCCCCATATTCCACAGTCACTGCGCGACTTAGGGAAGAACCGCTACTCTGAGGTTACCGAACGAGCAGTTCGTAACAGAAAGAGTGGCCAACCAAAGATGATTCTGGATAACTAAAAATCTAGAAATATTTGACAGGCTTGTCTGTGTGAGATCTCAACTAATTGTTTTTATAAGAAATTGAGAGAATGCTGTATTAACAAATGGTGTCTTGATATATACCCATGACAAGTTCACTATCTGATCAGTCAATGTAGAGCAAACCTATCAAAGGTCAGTGATATTTGAAAACATACTATCCATGTTAATAGAGTCATCTTGAAGCAATAACCATGATCTTTAGTAATATTGATAGCAGTAGTGGTCTGTAATCATTCAAGGCCCTGATCATCACATTGTTGTATATGTTCTTGGAGGAGACAGTCACCATGATCAGCTCCTCCTGGCTTCATATTTTGCACAGGACAAATAAAATATATTGGGAAGCCAGTCAAATATTCTTAGATTTCTAGTCATTCAGGATCATCTTTGGTTGGCCACTCTTTCTAGGAGGGTCTGTTTTTGCTCCATTGAGGAAGATCTCACCATAAAAGCTGGAAATTGACTCATTTTTTCAGTTTCTTTTGCATATGGGATGCCAACATCATATATTATACACCATTATATTTTCAGGAATTGTCATATTTTTCAAAGACATACAACTAACATATAGCCATGCTCAAAAGTGCCGTTGCGGCAACTCGGCAATTGCCGTTCAGACACTTTTCGCGGGCACGAGTATAGCAAGCTGTCGGCTGACGGTGACTAGCGGTGACTTCGAGACATGCCCAGGCACCTCCAGAGAGCGCATTGCAACTCCGATCTACTCCGATACCTCCATCTAATCTAATCTCGCCGAGCCCTTGCCATCAATCATTTTCCCTCCTTGCCTTCAAGCTCCTCCTCTTCCTCTTCCTCACTCCTCGTACATCGCCCATCATGCCGCGCCAATTCTTCGTCGGAGGTAACTTCAAAATGAACCCGACCACCCGCGAACAAAAGCGGGCTCTGATTAAGACCCTCAACGGGGCTACGCTCGACCCTCAGACTGGTATGCAACATCCACTTCCATCGCATTCCAATCGATCGTGAACGCTCTCTGTACTATTTTCGGCGTGGTTCCTGGGATGAGTAGAGGTCGTCATTGCACCTCCGGCACTGTACCTGATCCCGCTGTTGGAGACATTGAGGAAGGACGTCAAGGTTTCGGCGCAGAACAGCTACATCAAGTCCGCAGGTGCGTTCACCGGCGAAATAAGGTGCGTCTAACAGCTCTACATCAAGACATGAAGGGCACGGATGCCATCGAAAAACAATCGTTCTATCATAGCCCCGCCCAACTCGTCGATGCCGGGATCCCCTATGTCCTCCTCGGTCCGTCCACCCATACATACGCGATCCTAATCGATCAGACTGACGACGCGCACAGGCCACTCTGAGCGCCGCAGCATCTTCGGCGAGACCTCCGCCTTGGTCGCGACCAAGACGCGCGTGGCGCTCGATGCCGGGCTCAGCGTGATCCTTTGCGTCGGCGAGACGCTCGAGGAGCGCGAGGGCGGCAAAACGCAGCAGGTCGTCGAGGAGCAGCTCAAGGCCGTCGTCGACGTCACGAAGGCGGAGGACTGGAGGTGCGCACTTACGCAATGTATCTAGAGTCCCACCTGTTCTTGGCATTGATAAGTCTACTTGTAAACAGCAAGATCGTCATCGCGTACGAGCCCGTGTGGGCCATCGGCACTGGCAAGGTCGCTACCTCCGCCCAGGCGCAGGAGACGCACAAGGGCACGCGCGAGTACCTCGCCAAGGCCGTCTCGCCCGCCGTCGCCGAGAACACGCGCATCATCTACGGCGGAAGCGTCAGCGCCGCGAACTGCAAGGAGCTCTGTGCGTAAACATGACCTACATCATACCGAGCTCTCGAATGCTCACGCACTACATAGCCACGCAGCCCGATGTCGATGGCTTCCTCGTCGGCGGCGCTTCGTTGAAGCCTGAGTTTGTTGACATCGTCAACTCGAAGAAGGCATAGATACCGATGGTTTTGAGCGGATAAGTGGAAGTGAAAGAAAGAAGTGAATCAGTCAGTATTACGAGAAGCATGTACTACATCAAATATATAGACATGATGGTCCACATCAAACATGCCTTTGGCTCCTGAAGAGCCGAGGAGGGTTGCGCCGAAACGGTCCTATATACAGCAAAAGTACACCCGAGTATGCCATAAATACATAGCAGCGAAAGCAGAAGAAAACACAGCAGATCTATACAGAGAACGCCAGGACCGAAAACATTGCAGAAGAATAAATAAGGTAGATGAGAGTAGAAAGAGAAAAAATCGAAAAGTCATGTCGGTGACCATGCACACGCACGCCCGTCGTCGCTAGATATCGTAAATCCATACCAAAACCATCAAACGACTAACCCTCTGAAGAATAGATCACTCATAACCGCATTCCACCTCAACTTGGAACCTGCGTTTGAGATGTCGAGGTGTGACCCGACCGCGCACTCGCCTGCGTCCGCGAGCTGAGCTGTGAATGCAGAGACGCCATCGACGCGCCGTACGGCTGTCGCATAGCGGCGGACGTATGGAGCTGCGGCGCCGGCGCGAACGGCCACCCACGCAACTCGGTGCTCGCAGGTTGCACCCAAGGGGAAGGTACATACGGCGTGCTCTGCGCCTGTGCCTGCACAGGCTGCCGTGCAGTCGCGGTGGCGTTTGCATAATCTTGTCCTGGCTGTGGATGGCCCATGGCCGAAACCAAAGATACCTGGGGCTCAGAGAGAGTACGGGACCGATGCCGGGAAGTCCGGGAGTTGGGACGTGTGGAGCGCTCGTCGCGAGCCGTCGGCGGGCGCGAAATATCCTGCACGGGCGGCGGACCCCCCCATGTACTCAAACGGTGAGCTATCGACCGATTGTTATGTTCGGGACGCCCTTCGCGGTCCGTGGAGTGGGGAGTGTCCTGCGTGAGCGACGGGCCTCCCCAGGTGTTTGCACTCTGTGCTACTGGCCGGACATTGACCTGCGACGATGACGCAAAGGCGCCAGGATACGCATAAATACTGTTCGCGGCGCTGTGCATGCGCTCGTGTGCAGCCCTTGGAGTGGGCCCGCCAACGCCTAACAAGCCAGAGCTGGGTATCGGTATAATTGGCTCGAGCGACTCCCTGCTCGCATTGCCCTCCGGCGGCGAACCAAGCTGACGCAGGTGAGATTCATTGAAGATGTTGCTCATGCTCGAGTTGCGTGAGTGGTGTCCACGATTCGGCTGCGGAACGCCCCACGAGTCGCTGCTCGTGCGCGGTGCGGCGCTGTCTGTGGCGGCAACAGATGGGCGCGAGGCGTTGTCGCGCCGGCGATGGATGTCCGCATCTTGCGCGGGAGGCGCATGAGGCTGGGGCGGCGCTGAGGCGGACGTAGGACCATGGTTGAGGTTGCTGACGTTGATGTGGGATGCCAGTGCACTGGCGGTGTTGACGGCGTAAGGAGTCCACGCGACTGGCATGGCCACGGTGGGCACAGGGGCAGGCGTAGTCGATGATGTGGGCGGCGGCGCAGCCCAGAGACCGCCATGCACTGGTTCTCCCATACGGGGCACATGCGACGCGTTACGTGCACTTGAACCAGAGGACCCAGGCACAGGCGCGGTAATATTGACGTTCGTGGACGAGCTGCCATGGCCGACGTAGCGCATAATGTTGGCACCCGAAGCTGACGTTGACGCCTGAGGCTGTGGATACAACGCGTAGACATATCCTTCTTGAGGAGGAGGCCGACCAGGCTCATTGGACGACGGTCCCACGACGGCAATGGCCTCCTGAGACGCGGATCCAATCCCAAGTAGGTTTCCGGGCAGAATAATGCTCGGTTGCCCCGAGTCGTCTTCCCCATCCCTGGCACGCTGCTCCGCAATCGCACGCTCGCGGTGCCGTCGCTTTCGCTCCTCGCGCTGCTCTTCTGTCATGTCTTCCTTCCGCCGTGATCGGTGGCTATGGTCCCTTGTAGTCTCATGATGCTTGTGTCGATGGGATGGTCCTGGATAGGAGAATAACTCAGGGGGAGGGATTACGCGGTCCTCATGCCGCGCCCCAGGTATGAATATCGCGGAGCCCGTGCCCAGGTAAGGCTGAGGTTGGACTTCGGGGATGGCCGTCCGTCTGTATGCCGCAAGCGAAACAGGTCTAGGGGCGGAGGGAGGGGATTGTTCGTAGCAGAGTTCTGCGGCGTGCTTTGAGTATCTTGATCGGAATCAGACGGTCGGTCTACGCGTTCAAGCGAGGCTGAGTACGGAATTTGGCTATAAGCAGGAAAGGTGCGGTGCCAGTATTCAAGCTCTTTATCCTTCTCTGCTAGCTTGAAGCCTTTCAGTATTCGTAAAAGCGGTGATCTAGTGACATGATCACGCATACCTGACTTTTTTTTTTGAAAGTTGGAATACGTTGTCAGTGAACGCTATCTCGAGGAAAGAAATTATCGATCACCTCTCTAGCTGTTCCACTCGAGTGGTCAAGCTCTCCTCGACGGCACGAGTATTTTGGTCATCGGCGGTGGCCATCCTATCTCTTCGCCGAAGTCTGATCTTGTACTCGCGAAGAGTGCGCTTGTCCTCTTCCCGCCTGTTTTGAAGCTCTCTGTACCTCTGAAGAGCAGCAAATGCAGCGCGCAGAGCCGTATTCTAGCAGTGAAGGATCAGTAAATCGTTCAAGGTCTCACTCAAAACGATGGCGACAGAGATTGTTATGTGAAGATTCCGAGACGTTACAGATGGGATTTGAGAGCTAAGACTGGCCGCGTGCTCGAAGGGGTTAATTGAAGGGGTTTTGTACACTCACCGAGTCCGGATTCTCTGCATGGGCTTCTAACCAGTCATTCACGTCAACAATAACTCCGTTGACATCTTGTGTTGGCGCATTTGGTCCGGAAACGAGGGCGATACGCTCTATGAGATCCGTTGCTTCTCGACGAGCCTGGTCATCAGTCACTGGAGCAATGTGATCGACAATCAGCCGTTTATAATCTCGAAAACTCGCGCGACAGAGTGGGCATATAGGCGGCTCCGTTCTTCTCAAACATCTAAGGCATCAATTGTGAGCGCTGTGTCATGATCAAAACAAGGGTGCCACTCACGCGAGGCAAAAAATATGGCCACAATGAATGGCATAAGGTGTCTTGTCGGTCGAGTAGGGGTCGAGACAGACATCGCAGGTAGAATCAGGGTGGGCGACAAGCATATCCTCGCCGTTGTTCCCGACGACGAGGGAGATGAGGGGGCGAGAGGGAGAAAAAGAGGCGATGTCTGCTGCTGTGCTTGACTGGAGAATGGCAGGTGATCATCGCGAAACACGGGCCACGTTTTCCATCTCCTTTTTGGGGCGTCCCTGTCTTGACCGGTCTTGACACGATCGTGAACTTTCAACTCAGAGAGTGCCGCCGTAAAGCCCCAGCTCGGTTCATTTTCACAAGTATAGTATTGGCACACACAAGTCATTCATATGTTCATATTGGGCGTTTCGGATTTTCTATACTGAAAGTAGTAGACCACCTCCTTAAAGGCGATGCCGGTATACTTGGCTCCATTTATCACGTTTTAAGCGCTGAATTCTTTTCTTTGCACCCACAGCAGATCACAGCCTCACTTGCAGCCCTTGACTGCATTCACTTCACATGGGTCACCGACGTGGCTCTTCAATATCAAGTGGGGATCGTAAATCCTCACTCTCACTCATTGCTACCTTGAAGAGTGAGTTAGAATCTCTAGTAACCTTATTGATGGTACATTGACGCAGTCTCCAGATCTCGGAGTTTTAGCTAAATTTGAAGGAGAGCACTTGAGAGCTCGATACGATCGCTTTGTGATTGTCTCTATCGATGAAGGGGACAGATGGGAGTCAAACAAGCGCTCACCAGGTTCACGCCTCCTTTGGGAGGGAGATCATGAACTGTAAGTCATATTTGTGAGCTGACAATGCGGCCCGTTAGGTGAATATCCCTTGATCATCATGCAGCTTGTTTCGGCCCTCTTCAATGATGAAGTTCGAAGTTCGCACACACAAATTGTTCCCATCAGGCATATTTTTGCGCCGAAAATCTCATATCGCTGGCGTCGCGACCAAAAGGGTGGTGGAATTACTAGACGGGAACGGTCGGTTCTGTATCCATGATTTCAGAGAACGCTTGAATCTGAGAATGTGTAGATGCAAATTTGAATTTGACGGACTCAGAGGGCGTTAAGGTTGCCAGTGTCAAAGTCGGCCTAATATTAACGCCTCCCATGGATTTGCTGAAGAAGGTCGATATAGCGGTCGCGAGCATGGGCGGTAGCAGGTTCGCTGCCAGTTCTGGACGTGTCGAATTTAGTGCCTCTACGGCACAGGCGGGATATAGTGATGCACAAGCGATCGGCAGTTGCATTCCCCCTCTCAGTCAAGCGCTGCAAGCTGCTGCCAACATGGCGCTTACTGTCACAGAGGTGAATCCGCTTCCTTGTTATGTCGTCCTGCATCTCACATGTGACCATCCTCACGAAGGCTCATCCAATCTTGAAAGTTGCGTGCAACGTCCTCTTATCTGCCTATGAGGTAGGTACTTGAACAGTGCATTCGCCGAGGGTACGATGTGGATAATCTTGTTACAGGCCATGAAAGCTCAGCAAGTCCAGGACGACTCCTTTAGAGGCTTAGCAGATTCATTGCGTGAATTGGTCTGCGTTGCCAGTCAAACGCCTCACTTGCAGGTGGTCATTGGCACCAAAAATGTCATCGAAGCCATCGGCCAAGCATTCTTACAGGTCGCCTCAGTCATCGACGAATATGCAAGGTTGCCATTCATCGGTGCGTGAATCACACAGGTAGACAATGGCCATAATCCTCACACGTCCATGGCCGCAGGACGAACGCTACGAAATGTATTGTCCGAAGATATGAAGACTCGCATTCGACAATTGCAGAACCGTTGTCAAGATCTGACTTCGAAGTATGATCGCAGATTGGCGATGCAGACAAACACAACCGTGGTCGAGGGGTTCCAGAAGTCCACGGACGATGATCTTGGTACGTCTGCTGCAGAGCCTATTCGGATCAATTTATCATTGACTGTATGCCTTCCTCCTCAGCTCGCAGGATAGAGCAATGGATAGACGCACCTGACCCCTCCAAGAACTACTTCGATGCGCTGGAGAAGCATCAAAAGGATACCTGCTCCTGGTTCATAAGTGGACCACAATTTGCCGATTGGAAGAACCAAGGACTTCCGTTCATCTGGGTATATGGGATTCGTAAGCGCGCATTCGTTTCCATCGGCGAAAATAAAGCTGAATTGTCAATCTAGCCGGCTGTGGCAAAAGTGTTCTGTGGTAAGAGACATCCCAGAAGCCCGGAGCGTAGGGCATATGTTGACAATCCCATGCTAGGTCAACCGCGATACGAAACATTATCGATCATTGCAGCGACAAAGCCTCATTGGCTTTCGCATATTTCGCATTTGATTCTAGGGATGGGCAGGATGGACTGAAGCGCTTTCAGTAGCTGATCCGGTCACTGGTGTCACAGCTTACCGTTCAACGGCACTTTGTCCCTGACAACTTGAAGGCGTTGTACGAACAAAGTCCGTCGCGCGCATCCTTGGATTCCCTCTGTGATATCTTCCACAACATCATCGACGAATTCCAACACGTATGTGTTCTAGTCGATGCCCTCGATGAATGCATGAACACGGAGGTGCCGCTCGTGTTGAAGTGGATCCGAAAAGTCCTGAAGGGACACCGCGACAGGCTACGTCTGTTAGTGACGAGTCGGCAGGAGGGCGATATCGAGGCGAGTCTTGGTTTGCTGTGTCCAGAAGGCCATGTACGCGTTGGAGAGGATTTCGTGAACAAAGATATCGGGCTTTATCTTGATGGGATGCTTGAAAGGCACACAAAGTTGGCAAAAAGACGTGAGGAGATCAAGGCTGGTCTTATCAAGAATGCTCAGGGAATGTATGGCTATCTTCAATCAATTTGCACAGCGTGATAGGTGACAATGGCGTTCAGGTTTCGACTGGCGGCGTTGCAGATTGAGGACCTCATCAAATGCCGGAAATGGAAGGAGATGCGGGAACACCTGGATCGTCCTCCGAGCTCTTTGTTTGAAATGTATGATCGGATTTTATCGAGGCTTGGTTCGGGAGGACGCGAGGACGCGCGGAAGATCCTGTTGTGGCTCGCTTTCTCTGCTTTCAAATTGAATCTTCGTCAACTGACCGAAGTCATCGCTGTGAACTTCGACTCCGAAGATGAGCCTTGCTTCGATCCCGCTTCCCGATACGAGGACCCACAGGAGATTTTTCGTGTCTGCTCTGGTTTGATCGTCAGTTTGGAAGGTGATGCTCCTACCTACAATCCCTTTGAATGCACTATTCTGACATATGGCGTAGATGAAATCAAATTAGCTCATTTGTCCGTCAAGGAATACCTGCTGTCGTCGACATCGACATGTCACATCAACGAGAGGGATTCCCACACGCTGATATCTAAAGCTTGCCTGGCTTACCTTCTACAGTTCGATTCGCTCGACTCTAAGGATGGCAGCATTCTCAAAAACTTTCCACTCACCGTATACGCAGCGCAGAATTGGATATCTCATGTCAAATCTACAGGTGAAGACGGCTCAAACAGTATCTTGCGGGGCCTAATGCTCAAGCCTTTTCATTCCGGAGCGCCTCTGTTCGTATCCTGGGTTCGTGTTCATGGCACTATGGAAGAAGCAGGTCGTTATTCGCCTTTTGTGGCCCACTATGCGCCCTCCCCAACGCCTTTCTATTCACCCTTGTACTATGCTTCGTTGGCCGGTCTCGAATATGTGACACACACTCTGCTAGACGAGGGCATGGACCCAAATATTCGAGGAGGATCATATAACAATCCATTACAGGCTGCATGTGTTCATGGTCACTATAGGGTTGTGAGGCTTTTATTGGAGAGGGGAGCAGACCCATGTGCTCAAGGAGGACGGTTCACCAATGCTCTACAAGCTGCCTTGTTCAGTGAGTCTACGGTCACTGTCAAGCTCCTGCTCGAGAAGGGAGTTGATCCAAATGCCCAGGGCGGACTATGTGGCAATGCTCTGCAGGCCGCGGCATATCGCGGTTTTGAGGCCACCGTCCAACTCCTACTCGATAATGGAGCTGATCCAAAAATACAGGACAAAAACTACGGCACTGCCCTGCACGGAGCAGCTTTACATGGCTCCGAGGCCATTGTCAAGCACCTACTCGAGAGAGGAATGGATCCAAATATCCAGGGTGGAACATTTGGCAGTGCATTGCAGGCGGCGATCTATCGTGATTGCGAGGCTATCGTCAAACTCCTGCTTGAAAAGGGAGCTGATCCAAATGTCCAGGGTGGACGATATGGCAATGCCCTTCAGGCGGCAGCCTATCGTGGTTCTGAGGTCACCGTCAAGCTTTTGCTCGAGAAGGGAGCGGATCCAAGGGTTCACGGTGGAACATATGGCAATGCACTGCAGGCAGCGGCCTACTCCGGATCCGAGGCCATTGTCAGGCTCCTGCTTGAGAAGGGAGTTGACCCAGATGTCCAGGGCGGACTATTTGGCAATGCACTGCAGGCGGCGGCCTTCCGTGGTTCTGGATCCATCGTCAAGCTCCTGCTTGAAAAGGGGATTGACCCAAGTGTGGAGGGAGGACGCTACGGAAATGCAATGACAGCAGCCGCATGTAATTACTCCTGGTGGGATGATGGCAGAGAAGTTGTAATGAGGCTTCTGCTCAACTACGGTGCCGTTCCCTCCGATGCCTCCTAGCTTCTGCACAGACTTGTTTGTATTCCTCTTTTGCAGTCAGTACTTTGCCTGAATGTCGCCGTTATGACTTTCTATCAATCCCACTTCTTTCCTTGTGTATATCGGTCTGATTCACATGGCGTTGTCCAAAGGCTTGTAAGCCTTATCATCTGACGAGCTTGCAGCGATTGTGTGTGTTGGGTTTTGGGTGAGGTCAATAAGGGGGATGCTGCGGGATGCATAGCGTATAGCATTCTGAAAGGAAGGCTTGATATGTGGTTAAGTGACTGGTAAGTTCATTCTCTCTATAATATGGTGAGTTTCTCCTTTGATCTATACTTGATTGAGAACTTGGAAATATTGGGTAGGATTGCTGCTGACTCAAAAGATCCTGAATGAAAACGCGAGACAAATGTGTCACTCTCTGCAATGCAACCGATCATTTCGTACCTGCGGAGCTACGATGAGTGAGTATCAGGTGAGTATAACATTGGACAATATGAGCTGAATGGTAAACACGAAAGCGATTTCAAGTTCACAACAATGCAAAACTTTCGGCCTCTTACTGAAAAGTCACGTTCGGAGTTCTTGTGTCTACAAAGAATCAGGCTATACAGAGGCAAGATCAGTTGTCATCCTCGTCTTCGTCAAGTGAACGATCATCATCTGAGCGCTCGTCTTCCCAGGCAGAATCGCCCGAGTCCGGATAATCTTCCCATTCGTCGGCGTGATCAGAATCGTTCATCATGGATACTTGCACCTTCGTTCTATCAGATGTGTCTGCGCCATGACAAAGATCAACCTGTTCGCTCAAGTAGCAGAGACGCCAATGCCACTTACCGTCACCAGCCAATGGCGAAATACCACAGATTTTTCTCAGATGGGCGGCACTGATTCCCGGCTTCTCGCTCTCCAGAGATAACGCCGCATGCTGCTCACCATCGTCGCCCATGTACCCGTCGTCCCCGCGCGCTGCCTCTTCCTCGTTCACCGCGATCTCAAACGCAATGCCGACGCTCGCGAGTATCAGCTCAGCCGTCGTCCGCAGGCTCACCCGCGCGCCGAGCCCACCCGCTTCGGAATCCTGCCCAAACAGAGCATCATGTACGCGCCTTAGGTCAGACCTCGTAATGGGGCACTGACTGCTCTCGTTCCTGCGCTTGTCCAAGAAGAACCAGCCAAAGGGAGTCCAGCCGTCGGTGCGGTGCGCGTGCTGGACATCCTGGACGGGGTACGAGGTGACGCAGCTGATGGGCCTGTCGTTGACACGGAAGCCGAGGGAGTAATACCATGCGACATACTTATAGTGCATGCGGTAGTGGAATAAGAAGTGTACATCGACTGAGCGGGGAGACATGGGCGAGTGGATTCTTGTAATGACATCGGCATCTTGAACCTGATATATATTTAGAATATGGTTTTTTTTTCATTAGGAAAAGAAGACGAAGACGCACGTCGTATTTGATAGGGCTGTCCTGTACGTTCCTACTTAGAACGGAAATGCCGTCTGCAATTTTTTCCCATTCCCCTTCCTTGAGTCCGGCTTGGCCGCTCAATGCAACAAGGACAGCGTCTTTGAGATTACTCAGGTATGCGTCCATCTGCTCTCCGACCAGTTTATCCATCATGTTCTGCGTGAGAGCCTCGGCTTGCTTGCGACGCGAGATGTAGTCATTCCAGTGCGGAGACTGGATCGGGTCGATGAGAGAGAATAGCGCATCTGCACGCTCGCGAGGATTGTTTGGAAGGATTGCGCGGGGAGGAGGCGGTGCGTGCTTCCATGTGTGGATCTTCAGATTAGTGGCTGCAAATTTTTCCACGTCCCATAGAGGCAGCAGGGTGACTTCTGCCAACGAAATGAAATGTCAGCACAACTGCGCGGGGCTTGCAGATTCTGTAATGACAGAACTCACCGACAGGACTTCCTTGTTTGAAATGGTCTAGACCTGTGACGACGTGTCCAGGAGAGTATATAATTCCGTCACCGGTCAGGACCTATAGAAACACATCAGTCCCTGAACGTTGTGCTTAACACGGGAAGCAGGAAGGGCATACCCAGTAAGCTAGGGGTACTCTGATGATTTTCTCCAGCCTCTGCATGATCCACCACAACGAATCAAAGATGCTGAACGGCATCTCGATCCAGTCTTGCGACGACGCATTGACTTCTTTGAAAAACTCCTTGATGTCATCGGACTCTGCCACAATCTCGAGCACGAGCGCGTCCTCTCCATCTTCAAGGAAATTTTCGCCCGTCGACGAGGATTTGTCACGTTCACGTGATTTTGCTCGGTCGTATTCTTCTTGGGAAAGACGCAGGTTTCTGAAATTTTTATCTTTAGGGACGGGTGGGCGCTCGATGGCATGAGTGCCCTATGCGAATTGTCAGTCCGACCTAGATCAAGAAAACGGACAGAAGCTGACTCACTCGGCCACAACCTAAGCACATTGTCGCTGGGAGCTTGTGGAAGACTGGAAGTTCAAAGAGAGGTACAGAGGACGGAGTATATAGCAAACGAGAACAAAGAAAGCCTAGTGGCACACACGAAACTCACGATAGGGTCCAAGCACGCCACCCGCACTCGAGGGTAAGAACAAAGGTTTAGGCCTACAAGACGCGATTAAAAAGCACAGTGAGATTCTGAAGGAGTCCTTGATTGCAGCGGCGTGGTGTCCTCGTGTACTATATGAGCACCGGTTGTCAATTGAGTAGACGGATCAGCGAAGTATTACAGTGTCGCCTGCAGGTGGGAGGGCCTCTGAGGTAAGAACTGGGATACACGACTCCCTTTATGAGTCATTGGAAGGAAATTCAGGGCATACAGACAATGCACAGATTCGTGCGTTACGGGATGCGCGAGTCTATATGGAGCATGGAATACCTCTCCCAAATCCCATATAGTTTTGTGCTCGAAGCACATCATCATGTGGATCCACCAAAGAAAAGCTAAGATACCTTCGAGAAGCTATTTTGGATTCCATATAAGTAGATATCAGTTCAAAGGGGCAAAGAAATGGCATGGCAAGCTGAATGTGCGCTCACAGTCTCGAACTTTGAATCTCTGGACGCATGACAGCTGTGTCTTGGAAACAACGAAGCAAATATACAGATGAACGCGGACCATAAAGCATACACGCGGGCGGAGCACAAAACCTCTTTAAAAAGTAACTGGAGTGAAATCGACATCCATTGACGCCGCTGGAATCCATTTGATCATCCTCGTCCTCGTCTTTATCGTCTTCATCATCATGACGGACAGTCTCAGCGTCCTCATCCATTGCATCTGTAACGAAACGCTCGTGTCAACACGATCTCTCTAAAAAAAGCTCATTTACTCACCATCCTCAAATTTCGTAGCTTCCACCAGCGGCATGATCCCGCAAATTTCCCTCAAATAAGCGGGATCCGAGCCAGGCTGCTCGGTTCCGAGTGCAAGCGGGGCCGAGGCGGCAGACATACCCGTGGCCGCCCCCATTTTCAGATGCGTATCGATGGGATCTCGACGCTCGCGAAAAGCAGCTTCGCCGTCGTCCGCAGGCGCACGGACTCATCGAGCCCGTGAGCCCGTGAGAGTCCAAACAGCGCTTCATGCACGCGCACCAGGTCCTCGCTCGCTACGCTGCGTTCGCTGCACTCACGGATCCCGCGCGCAGGATCTGCCTGGAAAGGAACCAGCAAAATGTCCTTCCAGGGGTACGACGTGACGCACTCCACAGGCATCTTGTTGATACGAGAGCCACGAGAGTAGACTCAGTCAACTGCGCCCATTGGACGTGCACGGTCATGGTACCGGAAGTGGACGTCGACAGAGTGTGGGAAGGCGGGCGAGTGGATGCGCAAAATGACGTTGGCATCTTGGATCTGCACACATGTCTGAGGAATCAGCCCGCGGTTGATGCGGCGCAGGGCAATTGGGGTGCATATGGAGTTAGAAAAAGGGGAACGCACGGCGGCTTCGCAATCGTCTTCCATGACATTGCACAGCAGAGTGACACTGTCTGCGATCATGAGCCTCTCGCCTTCCTTAGGGCCTTGTTGGCTGTGCAGCGCGTTTTTGACTGCTCCTGTGAGGCTGACCAGAAAAGATCAAGTTCGTCGCCTTTCATCGTGTCCATCACGTTTTTCGTGTCGGTGCGTGATATAGTCCTTCCAGTGTGGAGATGCTACGGGATCGATGAGTGAAAAAAGCGCGGTCGCGCGCGAAAGCTCGTCAGGGACTCGATTATATGCAAAGGAGGGGCCGGAGCGTGCTTCCGATAATACGTTTTTGAGTGGGTTTTGGTAAACGCGTCATCATGTTAGATTGGACTCTATGGCAAATTGAGCATTCAAAGATTAGTCCCTTAATCTGCCAAGATGCGACTTTTAGACCTGGTAACTGAAAATACTCCAAGTGTCGAATAAGCAGTTAATAATGCCTCCGGCCGTTAGGAACTATGCAGCAAGACCAATTGATCAAATGATGAGCGTCCCGATGAGATCAAGGACGTACCCAACAATCCATGAGTAATTGCATCATCGACTTCAACCTCAACATATCCAAAGGATATTGAGTCGATTGCGCTCTTGGAACTTGATGAATCCGGCTTGAGAGAGACGGTGCCCATGAGATTCGGAACCGCCGGGACGAGGAGAACAGATTCAAAAAGAGCTACTTATCAGAATTTTGTGAGGCGAGCTTCCAAACGAATGGGAAACAGGATGACGAGACCGACAAGACAGTGAGGTTTGCAGCGACATATTGCCAGAGATGAGAAAGGAAAGGCGGAGGACGTTCAAAGGGCTTGAGCTTGGAGTCGTCTGTGGAGAGTTCCTGTCAATCGATAACAACGAATAAGAGCGAGATGCCAGATCAAAGATACAGAAGAAGAATTAAACAGCCTAGGATGAGGCGGCGAGTGAGCAGAGCGTCTAGATTTGCAAAAAGGATAGCTATATGCGCCCTCCACGGCAGAGATAGCAGTCCATATTGTATTTTTTGACAACCCCCAGGGATGTGATCGAAAGCATGCGAGTACAAAGGCGAACCGTGCGTGTAGCTCTCGAGACTCGGATACACGTTGATCTGCTAGAAGCCCAGATAATCTACTCCTTTTAGTCTCCTGTCAGGAGGTAGCGTGTACAATTCTGGTTAAAAGCACTGAGAATTCCAAGGTGCCGTTCGAGATGTTACACAACATGAGAGGTAGTAGACAGCAAGTGCAAGCAAGGCCGGCGGAAGTCAAAGGGACAAAGTCCGGATCCACGTGCACAAATATGACAAATCAAGGCGCGTAATCGCGCGTCGATCTCGACCGCGAGCGCGCGAGCGTCTAGACCTGGTATGTAAAGTCGCCCCTATTGGAGTCAACGTTTGTTAACGCAAAACTACACGACGAATGCCCTTTGTCCAGCGACCGACTTTCGAGCGAATTTTCCTCTATATTCTCAGCTGTAAGAACTCTGGGAACAATGACGAACGTGGCCCAGATGTAGAACCCATCACAGAGGGGTCACAAGCTGTCCATATGCGGTCCCAATGTATCCGACCCCTGCGTCATCTAGCATTCCATTGGATCGGAGGCATACAGCGGCATTTCATAGAAAGTCTAAACTTGGTGCATGCTCACAGCCTCGGCCGGCATAGCAGGAATGAAGACAATGACCTAATTGAGTTCCTCAATGCAGCACTCTGGGAACGCCCCTAATCCCAGCACTATATCACAAGACCTGTCCTTCTCGCACTCCAGGGAGATCACCACCATCATCCTATCGATACCTGCTCGCCATGGATACTACTACCGTCGTCCAGCCTCCTCAGCCCCACACTCCCAATCTCTCGCGCCGTCGCGGCTCTGTGTCTGCTGGTGACCCCTATGGCCTTCACGAGTCCAAAAACCTTCCGAGCAGAGACAGACGCATGACGAGCAGACTCACCATCGTGCGCGTTGGCGGCGCTGAAGCTGTCGAAAACAGCTCGCGGGTTTCTCACTCGGATGATATCCCCCAAAAGCCGAAGCCGCATGTGTTCGATGTCAATTCACCTACGACGACATCCACGACCAGCCGTGCAGCCCCTAGACCCGGCCGGCTCTCATTTGCATCGACATTTGCGCGGGGCGCGCCGTCAGGGGGTCCCGCCCTCCCAAGCATACCCGCCGGCCCCCGTCGTCGCAGCACCACCGTGTCGACCTATTCCCCTCGGGCCTCGCTCACCCCCGCACAAATATATGATCTCGCGCGCTCCTCTGTCAAATCTGCAAACCATACACCCCTTGGCTTCTCGTCCCCTACGAAACATACTGACCTCGACACCGTCGAAGGAGCACGCATATCAGGAGGGAGTCCGGCGAACTTCACGCTCATCCCGGAAAAACAGTTTCTCCCCTTCGTCGACCGCCCTTCAGAAGTCTCCGAGCTCCTGGACTCGTCTCCGACGAATCGCCTCATGGCCCTCCTTGAGCACGCATTTCCAGCTGTGGTTAATACCCATGTGGAACTGCCAGACGAGTCCCTTAGGACTCGGCTAGATTTCTCGAATCCCGAGACGTGGTCGTACACTACGCTCGTCGCATGGATGTGCAGAGTCTCGCGCACAGACGTCGACGACGCGGAGTGGATCCGCCGCATCCGCGCGTGCGTCATGACGCACAACGAGCAGATCTGCATGAGCCTCCTCGCCGCACTCGGCGCGCCCGCCGACTACTCGTCCGAATCTCCCGAGAGCGACGTCCCCTCCTTTCATGGCCACTTTCCCCGCAACTTTGACAGCAGCTTTGACCGCATCTACAACGATAGGGACTTCGATAGGGACAGTGAGGGCACAACCGACTCGCCTTCCTCCCCGCGTTCCCCGCCGACACTGCTCATCCATCCTGCGCCTGACAGTTTGACGCTCACGGCAGGGCCTCAGGAGCGGCAGGAGCACACCTCTTCTGGGCGACACGAGTTAGAGGAGTATGATGCTCATTTCCCGCTTGACATCGTTCCCGTGCCCATATTCGACGAAGAGAAGCATCAGCTCCACCTTTCTCATCTCCAGGCGGGGAAATCTCTGTTACCGCTGGGCACTGGGACCGGTGCCGCTGGCAGTAGCGGCACCTTTGGAAGGCGCTCGCGCTCTGGGAGTACATCTAGCTGGGGGTCGTCGCGATCGAGCTCGCGCTTGTCGAGCGCGATGGAGAGTATTGGGGAAAGTGAAGGTGAGAGGGAAGGTGCGAGCGAGGAGGATCTGACGCCGTCTGCAGAGGTGAAACTCGATGCCCTCTCGGTGGGTCAGGACCGGTCAGGAGTGGAGACCGCGCGCTCAAGGACACCTATCGACACCAACGGTGCATCCCAGGCAAACGAAGGAGCTGATGAGCTCGAGCACGAAAAGGGCGACTTTCTTCACGCACATACTCCAGGCTCGAACGGCGAGCCCGCAAGAAATATTCCTTCGAGTGAACCCGATGCGACACCGTCCACGAACTTCAAAGGCCTCCGTATCTCTACCGCCTTGCAGCCTTCCGCCCCTTCTCCTACTCATGAGCCTTCGCCCCGCCCCATGAGCCCCCTTTCCCCTATCACTGTATCGTCCAATGCCGCCTCCGCCGGTGGTGCTTCGGGGCTTGATGATGGTCCACGTCTCGGCAGGCGCCGCAACACCGTCAACGTCGCGCACGTCTTGTCGGACGCGCCAGGCCATGCGGGATTCAAGTGGAGCGCGGGGGGTCCACGGTTCCCCGCGTCGTTTGCGACCGCCACTGCCCCTGCGCGGCGGCGCCAGTTCCCGAACGCGAGCGACGAGATCGGGGATGCGTTGGATGTTGTTGGCAGGAAGTTGGCAGACAGGTAGGTCTGCAACAATCTGATTGATTGTCTCACCCTGCTCATCATTTCTTCTTATACTTTCAGTTCGCAGGTGGAGTCTGAGCAAAGCTTGTTTGACCCTTCCCCTTCGACCAGTGCTTCTTCGACCCGAGCTCTCAGGGCTTCGACTGTCTCTCAAACTGCACACCCTGATGTATCACGCAATATGTTTGCGCCTTAAAAGTAACTCTATCAGTGCATCATATCCTTTGTACTCTAGCATCTCTTCCATCCACAGTTTCTCCTGTCTTCTATGTAATTAGGAATTTCACCAGCATCCTCATGATAAATCGCGCATTTTTCACCTCCAGGCAGGTGCCTGATTATCTCAACAACCACGCGAAGTCGTATAACAAATACTCTCGAGCTTAGCAAGGCTGAGGGCTTAATCGGATTTGGCTCGAACTTCGGCTTCAGCCTGAGCCTGTGCACGAGTCCAAGCCTCATGTCTAAGGATCGCGACATGGTTCTCGAACTTTCGTCGCAGGAATTGCGCTTCGCAAAGGGTGGTAGCCCGCGCGGCATCCACTCGACTGCGACGGGTGCTCCATGGCTGGTCCTTCAAATACTCGAGGAGCCTAGTCATCGCCTTGTACCGCGCGTCGAGAATGTGGCGGATGAGCCTGTGCGAGAAGATGAAGGGTATGGCGGGGTTGCGTCTCTCCTCGGCGGGGGTCTCGTACTTGACGAACGGGTTGCGGGGCGGGATGGGCGGGCGGGCGAAGTATGCGTTCACTTTGTCGAGGGGCAGGGAGAACGACGCGGGTGATGCGAGGCCGACGAACACTTTGGCACACGCGGTGAGGCGGCGGAACCTGGGAGGGTCTTGATGAGCGGCAATGTGACATGGCATTCGAGCCGTGTGACTTACCTGTTGAGATTGCCTTTGGGTACAGCTCAGTGGTGAGTGACTTCATAGGTCAGGAACGATTGAGGGAACACTCACCCTTCACGAAATACTTATGTGACTTCGCTATTAAGAAAACAGTAGCGGCTGCCGTCGCGCCTAGCCCGATCACGCCCGCGACATGGCAGACACGTCCCAAAATTCCTCCGACACGACCCAGAACCTCTTCCCAACCGTGCAGATCAACTGGTGTGATTTTTCTCACAGCGGCCAGCAAAAACTGGTTGCTGCCAAGCGCGCGACCGAACCTCAAAGCCCAGCTCATCGTGCGCTTGAACACGACCGATGCAAACCAGCTGTACACGACTCCCATCGCGGCGCCTCCGAAGATGATTTTGTACTGAGAGATCGTCTCGGGTAGCTCCCGGTTCGCGAGCAAACGCGACGCGAGAAGGGAGGTACCATATACAGGCAGGTGCAGGACGAATGCAGGTACGAAGAGAATAAAACGCGGGTCGAGGAAGGCGAGAATGAGCCTGAGGATTAAGAGACAGAGTGTCTGCAATACGGTGGGCGCGGTGCCCGAGTACTCGTAACAGAGGGACGCAGAGACTGCGCTGTGGGTCATATTCGCGTACTGCAGGAGTGCGGAGTAATTGAGAAGGAGTTTCTTGACGCGCTCTTGTTCCTCAGACGTATTTCCGGGAGAAAAAATGTCAACAATACTCGGGGTGGGTCAGCTACATCTGTACAGCGGTAGGAATGAGGGTAAATGCATACGTTTGACTGATGTCGGGAAAGTTCCATAGATGCATGTCGTCGTCGGGCCAGAGAATGTCTCTCGCCATCTGACATGCTTGGTGAGTATCCCTAGTAGACAAAACCGATCAGTGTCCGTACGGTGTTCGCTTGCTACGCAGGGCAATTCCGGGCAATAGCTCAAGTCGTGCCCAACGTGGGCTAGAAGTAATCGCGAAGAACAATATTTACCAGTCAGGCGCATCGATTGTCAACTCAAGCATCCTTGAATTAATCTCCGCGGTCAGACGTTCGACGGCCGCGTGCGGGATCGAATCCTCGTGAGGGTCCAAATAATCAGAGAGATAGCGGTCGATGGGTATGGGGGCACCATAGCTGTATACATTGTTATTTCAATCCAAGAGAATGAGAGAGTGGTACTCACCTGACGACAATCTATCAACAACGAAAGTCATGCAATTAGAAGGCAGAGCTCGATGATACATATAACGAAAATAGAACTTGCACGACTGAGATAGCGCGATTTGTCGGTGTAGACAATTCCCACCGGCACGAGGCTCAATCCTGCTGTATACGTCGGGCGCTCCTTTGGTGCCGCTTTGGGTTGGTCGTAACCATGATCCCAGACAAGTTCTCCACTTGGCTGCGTCGTTTGCCAGGTCGATTGCCACTCTGGGTATGCTGATGAGGAAGGTTGCCACTCTTGCGGTGCTGAGAATGAGTAAGGTTGCTCCATCCGACTATATTGTGGTGCGTAAGTCGCCGGTTGATCCCATTGCAGCGGCGTCCAGGTTTGAACGCCGGTTGTCGCGGTAGTCCAGTTGAGAGCGGCGGTCTCTGTGATCTGCACCTCTGACGTGAATTCATACTCCTCCACTGCGGACTCTGCTGGGGTGTCGATAATGATGGCAGTCATATTTTCTTCCTCCTCTTCTATCTTTTCTTCCGATCCTACTTCAATGTCCCCTTCCTCAGCCCTCACTGCCCCCTCTTGCGCTTCTCTTCCCCGATCGTCGCCCTGCCCTCCATTGATTCCCGCAGTTGAATCAACTTCCTGTCTTTCTTGTCTCTCCCCGGTTCTGTCCGCTATGGACGTCTCAGCTTCAACGTCCACTTCAAGCTTCGATTCTGGTTCCGCCCGTATATCCGCATCCATCTCCTCTCCCATCAGATTCTCCTCACTGGCTCCTGCCTCTGCTTCTGATATGGCCATCTCATTCCGCTGCAGCCATTCCTCCCATGCTCTCTCTTCTCTCTCCTTTGCCTCCTGCTCCTCCGCCTTTAACCTGGCCTCCTCCAGCTGCCATTCTTTGTATGCTCTCTCCGCATCCTCTTTCGCCTTCCGTTGCTCCTTCTCTATCTTTTCCCTCTCTTCCCTCCCCTTCTCCCACTCCGCCGCTTCCGCCGCTTCCCATTTCGCCTTGTCCGCTCGCACAAACTCGAGAGCGGCCAGCGCTGCGCCCTCTTTCACCTGCATGATACGTGGCTCGGTGTAGCTTGTGCCTTCCGGAAACACACCAACGACGCGACCATCGAGGAGTGCGCGAGTAGTAGCCGCGAACAAGGAGTCAGCAGTAGGCGCGGTGGACCCAGAAGGTTGCGTCCCATTCGGCGTTGCACCACGGCTGTTGGGGTTCCGCATCACAGGGATAGATCCCGAGGATTCCATGATGAAACGAGACACAGGGTTTTTGAACATCGACGACTTGGCCCAGAAGGACACCTGTCGCTGGTGCGGAATGGTGACAGCTAAGTTTGGAAGTTAACAGAGTCTCTCGCTGGCAAGTGACGAGAAGGTGACACACACCAAGAGTGGCAATGTCAATGATTTCATTGTGATGGCTAGAGCAGCTGTACAATAGCGCGTCACGCTGGTCTTCAACACGAGTGCGAGAGTGGCAAGTTGGACACGGTTTGGACGTACATAATGAGTGGCCCGTTTTGTGAGATGTTCTCTTGGCCACGAACTGTCACCTCCGAGTAGAACGTGGACAATGTCCATTCCGAGATTTGACGCAGCGCCTTGTAGACGATGACAGGCTCCGACATGACTGAACCTATGAAGGCGAGATGAATGCGGTTCAACCTGTGGTCACGCCAACCGTGTGATCCCGCCTGAGACCAGTGGCGCGGAGAACAAAACCACCATGACGGCGCTTGAACCTCGGAGACAATGGAAATCATATTTCTCCAAGAAATCCCATCTACAGCGTTTAGGTAGAGAAGTGGCCATTAACACGACTGAGATCAACGGACTACAATATCCCCAAATCAGTCTGTCCTCTCTTGAGGATTCACCAATCAATGCACCACAGCTTGAACAATGATGTCGATTTTTCTGCCCACAGAATTCTACGTAACGCCATCTTTGCCACCCAATCCTGTTTCTTCAGATTCATCATTGATTGATATCGCAAATTCTTTGAACCAGGTGAACTGGTCGCGCGGCGACGCCCATTCATCGTCGTTGCCTCCAAAGAAAGTGCTGCATGTTGCACAACAAATCAGTTGAGAGCCATGAGGGACGAGTCCCGGAGATTACTCACCTGAAGAACAGACCAGAGAACCCGACCAACCCATTTGTTTGCCCACCGTCATCTCCACTAGCGGAGAGACTGATACCCGCATCCATCTCCTCTGCCTCGCTCGCGTTCGTTTCGCCTATGATGACGGGCACGGGAGCACTCCAAGGCACCACATTGACAGCTCCATCCCCATGATCGCGCGCCCGAGCCCCTAAATCATCCTCATCTCGCGCAAACGTAAGCCCGACGCGGCCTCCGAATAAGTCGCCGAGGCCTCCAAGCAAGCCACCAAGTAGCCCGCCGCCGTCGCCGCCGTCGGGTGGAGCAGATGGCGGCCTGGGTTCGGGCGTCGGCTTCGGTTGTAGTTTTGGCTTCGGATCCGGCTGCTTATTCGGCTGCAGTTGGGGGGGCTTGTGCGACCCTGTGCGCACGTGTGCATCGTCGCTGTCTCCGTCGTTGTCGCCATCCCCGTCCTCGGGATTATCCCCCTCGCCATCGTCAGGCGACGGAATGCTTCGATAATACACGTCCCCTCTGTCAATTACAACCGTACCGTCGATCTCGAGCCTCAGCCCACCGTCCTGCACCCCAGGTGTGTTCAGCACGACCGTCTGGCGAATGTGCGTCCATGCCCCACGCGCGAAGTGGAAGGAGCCTCGTGCAAGGGACAGGCCGTAAGTGACATCGCAGACGGTTTGGGGCGGGAGGGCGCAGAGGGCAGCGGTTTGGTGGGTCTTCGGGGCGTACTAGGGAGATGGGAGAGCATGCAAGATAACGTGGGTGAGCAAGGCAAAACGTAGAGGAGGAAGGAAAGAGCGAAGGCAGAAGGAAGGAACATTGGAATGGAGACTTACGAGATATACTTCGCCCTTCCCGCCCTCCCTCCACATCAACCGCGTACTCCAACATGTCTTCGCATCGTTCCCCCCACTACACCCCCTGTGCCCCCCATACAGCCCTGGCAACTTCCCGCCCTTCACCCAATCAAAGTCGGCAGGGAAAAAGACAGAATAGTCGAGTGTAACGTTGTGTGCGGCGATGAGATTCAATGGAGAAGCGTAGAATTCGGCACCGCCAATGGGGGCGTGCGAGTTACCGGGGTTGATGGAGAGGGCAGGATAGAAGAGGCGAAAGAGGGTGGGAGATAGAGTGAGATTGGAATTAGGGTCTGGATTGAAATTGGCGAGATTGAAGATCGTGATGGGGTTTGGGCTCGTGCTTGGGAGCGGGACGGGAGTCGCGACAGGAGAATCAAGCACGGAAGTCAAATCAGATTCAGAAGAGATAGAAGAGGTAAAAGCGGTGCTTGGTGCTCCTGAAGACGCGGTGAAAGATATTGATGCAGATATTGATGAGGGGGCTGAAGCCGAAGCCAAAGCCGAAGCCGACGCAATGTCAGGAATCCCGTCTACGAAATTTAAATTCTGCCTCCCGCTCGCGAAATGGGTGACGTTGAACGAAGCCAGATCCGTCATCGTCGCGGGCGCGGTCCATGCAGTGGCTGGCGTAGGAGTCAGCGACGGGGACGGCGTTGGGTCTGGGTTCGACGAGGTGGTGGGCATCGACGTGGTAGAATCGGTGGTCGGGGAGCTCGGGGTCGTCGTAGTATCAAGAAAGGACGAGGGCAGATTTGACACCAGCGTGCTCGATTGTTCCGCCATAGTCGTTGGAGGGGCGGAGCCTTGAGAGGCGGGTTGCGCGAGCGAGGCAGTCGTGTCGGGAATCAAAGTAGATTGTGCAGTAGGTATTGGGAAGAGAAAGATCGAGCCACCTGCTAGACCTGCAGCAATAGTAGGAGGCGGCGGCGATGGTGGTGGTGCGTCCAAGTCGGATGCATTCTCAGTGGAAGCGAGAGGGATGCAATGCGCCCGTTTTATGTGGAAGTTGAGGAGGAGTAGAAGAAGACATGAAAGGGAAGAGAAAAGAATGGACGAGACGGCCTGCGTCATGCAGAGTAGAAAGAAACAGTGAAAGCAAACAGGGAAGCAGGGAGAAGGACGTGAGCGTGATTGAACTGTACGCCGTAAGGCTTTGACTGTTGAAGAGCATTGGGTTCTCGACTGACACTGCGATGCGCCTGTGTACCGGTTGACATCAAAACGACGTCGAAATGAGAAAATATAGACAACCAGGTCGAGAACGAGATATCTGTTCAAGATTCAGTCGGAAATAAAATGCATCACACACAAGACGTTATGAATTCTGCATGTGCAATTTGTACAGCGAAACTTGTTCATCAGCCGAGAGCCCCATCCTCCCGCGCCAGTGCGAAACGCACAGAGGCGGGTGGACATCACGCTCATTAAATTGTCGGTACCGGTGCGGCCTGGCGAGGATGGTATCTAGTATGGTAGGCACATCTTCGATTCGCACGTTTCCCAACCTAATGACCTCTTAGATTGGCTGAAACGGAATGAAAGGCAGCATGGTGGAAGTGGGGTATGATATGTATGAACGTACCAGTCTCCATAAGGATAGACCAGCAGATTCGCCGCATACCTATTGTATATAGACCAGTCGTCCAATCCAACACGCCAACTGAGCGCGGTAACGGAAAAATGGCAACAAAGTGTACTCACTTATGTCCGCCGACGTGCCCCACCTCACTGACAACCACGCGTTTTCCCAAGCCAGCATCTTCGAGGCCGCGCTTCCACACTTCTATTCTCAATGCATCTGCCACTTGTCCTCCCCTGTCTCCGCATCGGCAGTCTTTTGCGCCATGCGTGCAGACATATAGATAGACTGTGTCGTCTGCCTGGGTCCGGTCTTGCCCTTCGAGCACAGCTCTTGGTGGATCCAGCTCTAGAGAAGAATGAGATGCTACCAAATGCCGTTTGACTTGTTCGGCTACGCTATCGACGTTGTCAAGCGACACGCTTGGAATATCGAGCCTGGAGTTTGAGTGGCGGCCGGCTACAAACGCAGTGGCGCTGCAAACCTCGCCTCCGCCTGTGGCCGTCCTATGAGTGAAGTCGTACGGATTTGGATAGGCGGGATTCCAAGCGAAGTTGACGAGGCCGTGCCATTCGCGTGCGCGAAGCTGGAGGGCGGAGCGGAGGGGCGAGGGAAGAGCTGCTGGGAAGTCTTTGGGGCGGTGTTGGCTGTGGAGGAAGATGTAGGCATTGTGGGTAGGCGCTGTTCCGACGAGGCTGTCGACGCTGGCGTTGGGAGGTGTGGATGTTGATAGGAGGCGAAGGCGAAGAATGTGGTTGGGACGCGCCGTGACCGTTCGGGAAAGCATCTTCGATGGCCGAGGCGCGTCTTGACTCTTGTTCTGCTACTACCACCACCGCCAAGGATGATACATTCAAGCAAAACCACGATACATATATACTCATTGTGCAGGTCAATGTTCCAGGCCTCTCTGCGCTCCTGAGGCCGTCTCCATCGACTGTGTCGTGTGTACACCAACCGCAACACTTGGCAAGATCGTCGCGAGCCGTTGACAGGTTGGAAACATCTTGCGCGACCGGTGGTCCCCCCCTACACTCGAACTCGATGCTATCTCTTTGTCACATCCAGGTACGAGTAGGCTCGCTAATACTCGACAGACAATCGGGATTCGGGAGCTGGGGATCCAGATCGGCGGTTCGAGCGACATACTCCCTGCTCGCGCTGCCCTCTAGCGGGGGACGAACTCGGCGAAGCGGAAATTGTTGAAGACAGTGTTGCTCGTGATCAAATTGCGCGAGCGGTGCCCACCTAGTTATTGCAGAGTGCCCCACGAGTCGCTGCTGCCGGTGAACGCGAAGATGATCTCCCTCACAGCCAAGTGTTTATTCGAGCAGAGCATTTCCAAGTGGGAAGTAGTGTAATGAGCGCGCTTTCGCGTGATCGGGCACCGCTGATGCATTGCAAATATAATGTACAGAGGGAACAACTAGGGAACAGTGCACGGCAGGCTCTGGGTCGGACCGCCCTCCACATCAGCAATCATGCCTGTCCCTGCACCCATCATGGCCAAGTCGTCACCACCAACGCCTCGCGCACATCCGGTACAGTCACAGACAGTGTTGCGTCGCGCATGTACGGCTGGGTCGAGGTCCCGTTCTATATGTTTGTCACCGTTTGACATCATGTTGCGAACGGTTCATGCAGGTTGGTAATTCGCGTAATATTTGAAGACCCATGAAGCATGCATCTTTTCTCGTCTAATTTTTGTGAGGCAAGCAGAAATTACCTGCCCCTCGTATGGAAGGTAAAAATATTCGCTTCTGCAAACGAAAAGCCCATGCGTAGACATAAGCTCCACCTGCCATGAGCTTGAGTGGGCCTCAAATTGACGATATACCGCCGTCTGCTGTGTAGTGCCATGTTATCCACGCACCTCCTGGTTCCTGCTACTTACCATGTCACAGAATGTTCGTGCACGATCCGCTGATCAATCCGGTTTACTCTTGGAATATATATTGGAGTGATCATACTCATAATACCCACTTGAATCGGAGAACACAAACTCGCCACTGAGCGTATGCACTTGTTAGTCAAATTCTCGGCCACCGTCAACGTTTATCTGTGATTGATCATCAGCTCCCAATACTCGCATGAAAAGCCGTGGAAATATGATTACGCACGCATTGTCCTGAGGATGTGTTCAAGAGCTTGGGTAAATCGTGATAGCGGTATAATAGAAGATTTTCACCTGTGATAAGATGCGCTTCCTTGGATGCGAGGAAGGAGGCCATCGCGGCGATGTCATCTGGGACGCCAACCTTTCCAAGTGCAGCGACTTGATTCAGCTACTTTGTGAGTTAATATTTCCTTAATCTCTCGCGCATGAAAAAAACACTCACCTCTTCTTCGAGCATACCGGGAGGTCCACCGATGACGACTTCGAGATCGTCATCTACAGCAGGACACCCATCAGCTTTGGTTTACGAGAATGATATTTAACAAGAGACGGACACATCTGAGTCTTGATGGGCCCAGGAGCGTACGCGTTGACGGTAATCCCGTATTTTCCCAATTCTAGCGCTGATCACGATCGGCATGATGAGTCACCTCGTTTCTAAGTAATAACGGAAGGAAAAGGCACACACCTGCAGTCTGCGTGAGCGAACGGATACCGAACTTGCTTGCAGAATAGGCGGCCAGTGTCGCTTGGCCTTACGAGCCTCAGGAAGCGCGCCTTATGTCTGAGGCGACTTAAACATACCCTTCTTTCCCGCACCAGAGCATGCACCTATAACCGTAGAGATGATTAGATAGAGTGATACACCGTTGGACAAGGAACAGATGCGCACCAATAATCCTGCCCCCTCTCCCTTGAGCAATCATTTGCTTCGCAGCATACTTGTAGCAGAGGAAGGTTCCCCGAGTATTTACGGCGAGTACCCTGTCCAATTCATCGGCGGTAGCTAGAATAGGTGCATCAGCTGGCCCGAAAGCGACCGTGCAACGCTTGACTGACTTTCGATAAAACTTTTCATCAGAACAATCCCTGCATTTGCTACCATCTAAAATTCTTATCAGTGGCCCCGTTACTGGAAATATATCGAAACAAAGCGCGAGTCCTCACGACATCGAGCCCGCCCAGCTTTTGCACAGCCTCTGACACCATCCTCTCGACCTCTGTTTCTTGTGACACATCCGCGACGATATATCTTGCACGACGACCTGTGCGTTCAATGAGAGATGCTACCACCTTCAGGCTGTCCAGGTTTGCAGGTATGTCGTTGATAACAACATCAAAGCCATCTGAGGCGAGACGGAGTGCAACCGAGCGGCCGATACCTCTCGCGGCCCCAGTGACTAGCGCAACGCCCTTGGGGGATGGGGAAGACATGCGTGGCGGATTCAGACGTGGAATGTGGAAGCGATGCTTATATATGGGCGTGGCCCTACAGGGTTTGAGCGTTCACTTGCAGTCATATGATTTGCATCATGTAGTACACGTCGAGGTGGAAGCGGGATGATCTCCATCAGGCCTCAGGAAACCGGAGAGTATATCGTAACAGTCCCTGTGTTCTGCTCCGATGATGGGCGCCTCTTCTTGCACCGAAACGAGGATTTATCCGGAGATTAGAAGAGCTGTCAGTTATAGACTGCATTTAAACTATCTGAGCTAAGCGAAACAGGTGAGAGGCGAGCAGGGAGCGAAATGCGGGACACTCACGTGATACAGGCTACAGACTTTTTATGCAATGTGAATGAGGCATCGAGGACTACGTTCACTTGATATTTGAGCATCCCGTCTACTAGCAGTTGAGACGAGCTAGAGAGACTGCAATGACGTGAACGTGCTCGCTCGCCAAATTCGGGTTCGGCATCCCCCGACATTCCCGCGCAGGCCCTTCCCGCAGCTCCCGCCGCGCTACTTGCCCAGTGCCCACCAGTGTCCAACGACGAACAACGCAGCTCGCAGCACCAGCGTCGACGCACGCAACCGTCCAATATGGCGCTGACGGGCAGCCCGGACGTCCATTCGCACGCAACGCCCTCCGGGGGGGGCGCAGACACGATCGCCGAGGGCCTCAGTGCGCTCGAGACGTACAGGAAGAAGGATCCCTCCAAAGGTGCGCACTCGTGCTTTTCATGCGTTTTGGAACTTTTGGTGCTGACCCATATACTATGTGCTGGTGATTGGGCTCGTGGTTTTGGGCGTGATCGTTGATGTGGATGTTGTTGGGTTGAACAGTCGTCGTGCGCTTCAAGGCGGTCGGCAATGCACCGATCATGAAGCAGAATTTCTTCAAAGTGACGGTGTCGAATCGTTTCCAAGCAGTCATCCAGTTTCTGCGCAAGGAGCTGGGGTGGAAGGCCGGGGAACCGTTGGTGCGCCTGTCCGTCTCGTCTATCACAAGAACGTGGCCTGACGGAGACACCGTTGTCGACGTGCAGTTCACGTATATCAACTTGGCATTCTCGCCCGCCCCTGACGATTCTGTCGCCAACCTATACCGGGTAAGCATATCTCACTTCTGTGTTGGATCTGTCTAAAACAGATTTGCTCAGTCGTTCGCTACCGACGGCCACCTCATTGTAAATTATAGGTTCGTCTTAAATGTCACTCTTTTGCATCGTGCTTGAATGCTGATCTCTAGCAATGGCAGTACGACGGCTGCCTGGGGTTAATATGTACTTGTAGGAAGCCCAATATGGGGCTCCCATTCTCTACTATAAGGAATACGGTCAGCAGAAATACACAACAAAGACATCTCGAACCGATGCCGAAATATTCTACAGCATATCCACCCGGCCATTCTGCCTCATCCATCGTACACGAACGAACTTGCAGGCTCGTATCTCACGTGTTCATTCTGTTTTCACTTCGCCGTCCCGTAGTTCGTCTTCAGCCCGTGCTTCGGGCTCGGCTTCAACGGGATCTGCTCGTCAAACCTGAACACGTCTTCTTCCCCGTGCGCATTGACCATCTCGTCCTCGTCCTCGTCTATCAGGTCGATGTCTTCTTGCGCCCATTGTAAGAGCTTGGACTCGCTGATGGCACCCTGGAACCGCGAGCGGCGGAACGCGCGGACATAGGGCGCGAGGCGCCGACGAACGGCCGACGGGGGGTGCATAAGAATGTATCCGACGAAGAAGAACCCCGCGCTGTTCAGAGAAAGGTATAGATGTCTTCGTAAAGATGGTCAGCGAAATTATATTCAAAGGACGTACGTCGTGCAAAGCAAGATGGTCATCATCGACGCGCGGGAAGCTTGGTCAGAGACGGGCGGCGGCTGCGTAAATTTATCTTTATCGTCCTCTGGCGGGGGACGGTGGCCCTCGGCAGGCGGCGGTGTATGGTCTTTCTCAGGAGAATCCTCGGAGGGTGGAGGCGGCTTCGGCTGCGAGGGCACGGCTTGCATGTTCCCGCACGCGTGCTTCGTCTTCCAGTTGAACGTGTGTGTCCCATTGAAGGTCCAGCCGAACGTGGGCTCGGAAGGCTAGGAACTCCATGTCAATGGGACGCGATAAGTACGAGACGGGATCGGGGAGCATTCGGGGGTACGAGCAAAAATAGCGCGCGCTGGAACACTTATGGGGCATGGGATATGGGAAAAAACTCACGTCTGGAGCTTTGGGATCACAGATAAACTGGAATAGAGCCTTCTGTGGCGTATCAACATAGTAGCCACCGTTAAGATGTACCCATAGAGAAGCTGTGGGAATGGGGTGCAGCTCAGTAAGGGCCGCTTGCGAGTGATGCTTTTGGGGTATGGGCACAGAGTGCAAACAACATGTAGTACGCACGAGGGGACTTTTCGTGCGCCTCGCCTAGCATTGCGCGCACGCTGAAGCGGTTTGCAGGCGCTGCGGACGATGCCTCTTTTTCGGAGAAATTGGCAACTACTGGCACAAGTTGCAGAATTCTGGGAGCCTCAGAGCGATGGTCTGGGCGGCGGTTGATAGCTGTCGATGGTTGAGGACGGTGGTCTATACAATGAGGCTCGGGATCGCTCACTCGTCATGCAGAACCAGGTCCCCTGAGCACACTGAAGAAATCATATAATTTGAATGTAGGTCAGTTGTTTCCGGATCAGCAAGTGATGCGATGGTATGCACCTGTTCATGCTCGGGCAATGTGGTGTCCCTCTTCAGCGGTCCATCCAGGCTCAAATCATATACGACCTTCGTCACAGTCGGAGGGGTCTGTCTCTCAAACTCGATCATCTTCTTCCGCGCTTGCGCGCTCTTGAACAGCGGACACAGATCGAATGTCAAGCGGCCGATCGTGAACCGGCAGTCTCGGGTGAGCGACCTGAGCGACACCGGGTCAGACGCCGTCGCCGCAGAGACCAGGGCGGAAAGCGTGAAGATGACGGCGACAAGCATCGTGGTGGTTGTGGACGGCGAGGGCCTGGTGTATTTCCGTCATGGGAAGCCATGCTGCACAGATAGTCGACCTCGGCATACCGCTAGCTCCCAAAAGACTCTCAGAGGTGGGGCCAAGCCGCGAGCCACGTGCTCATCAGCACCTGTCCTCGGACTCTTCCTGCTCTTCTTCCGAACGCTCGCGCCCTTTTGTCCGTGTCAGCTGGACGTTCTTTCTGGTGCGTGGCCATTTTCTGTGCCTTTTCTTCCACTATATGGAGGATGTTGAATGTTGAAGAGCTTCGTAGACCGCTGGGACCATGATAGGTTTGTCTGTGCGAGTGAGAGTTACGGGGTCAATAGAGCTCCCCGGCGTGTGTTTCTTGCGCAATATTCTTATCTTCGGCGCAATACTTGCATCCTATGAGGGGTTCAGGGCAGAGCCATGGAAGAACTAAAACTCAAGGAGGCTTTCGTATCTTCGCCCTGGCAGAGCATGGCGGAAGGCTTTATTGATTGGCTCGACCGAACGAGGGTGTGGTTCTCGAACAGTCATGCTCGTGATCACCTCCAAACCGACTCGATTCATCAACGGGCCGGGTCATATTGGATCAACAGGTTCACTTCTCAACTTCGCGCCTACCGCTCTGCATTCCCGCCGCCTGAGAGGTCGGCTCATGATCATGTCTCGAACCATCCACGTTGCTTTCAGCAGGTGTCATCAGGATCACCTGCACGTTTTCGAATGATCGCCGCCTTTTGAGTTTTCCTGGGCTCCGTCGCCGTTTCTTTCGAGCTAGCAGAGAGGGACTTCGAGGCCATCGGCACTGCGTCGGCCCAGCCTCGTGATATCGGTCAATTTACTTGACCTCATTTCACGTACCTGTGTGCCAGCCATGAGTCTTCAAGGCGTCACCCGCCGCCCGCACGGTCCGCTCGCAGTCGCATCTGCGTGGAATGATCTCCCCGATCCCCCATAACTCACACGGCTCCGCGTCTTCTCGATGCGTTATAAAGCCTGGTGTGTATCGGCGCGTCCGTAACGCCTCGCAATTGTCTCCCTTGTTCTCGTCGGCACGCTGCACGTACGTACGATGTCGACGCAATCTGCTAAGGCCATTGCGGCCGACGGCGTTGATCTCAAGTGGCTCGACGGGAAGGCGCCCAGCACCACGATATCGGGAGCTGCGTTCGGTGTTCCGTGGCCACAGGGCGCAGTTGACAGGACTACGTCCATTGCGCTTACGTCCTCGGATGGCAAGGGTGTTCCTGTGCAAACCTGGCCTTTAGCATAGTGAGTTTTCATATATATGCGCACCTGTCGTCGGTCGATTTTTGATTCTTGCATACGATAGCTGGCCGGACGGAAGTCTGAAATGGACGGGACACGCTTTGGCCGCCAGCGAAGGCTTGTCAGACGGGTACCATCTTGCACCTGCCACGCCCACAGAGCCCTCTGCGCCTGTGGATGTCACCGACTCTGATGGAAAAATCACTGTGACGACCGGGCCATTCTCTGGTGCGCCCTAACTTATCTTCACACCTCATTGGATTACTGAGTAGAGAATGCAGCGGTTTTCAACAAGTCGGGATCTACTTTGATCGACAATCTGAGCCTGAATGGCCAAACAAAAGCTAGTGCAGGGCAACTCATCATACATGTCCAGAATGCTCCGGACGAGCCTGAGCTTACTGGTTCGAAGCCTTCAGTACTGGCGACCGTTGGAAACATCCAATCTGTTACTGTGGAGCAGGATGGGCCTGTCCGTGCAGTTATCAAGGTGCTTAGTCAAACCAATCTAAGTGCTTCTCCCCTGCCGAAACTGACCATCTTTGCAAGGTCTCTGGCAATTATCAAGGCGACGGTCACGAGTCGTTCTTGCCTTTCACTGTTCGATTTTACATTTCCGCAGGGTCTACCGCGATCCGCATCGTCCATTTCTTCATCTACGACGGCGACCAGTTTAGCGACTTCATAAAAGGAATTGTAAGTAACCCTACAACGATCTAGTTCACTCTCTCTAAATCTATTTTATCCCTCAGGGCCTGACATTTTCTGCACCTCTGACTGACGAGTTGTACAACCGACACGTTCGCTTTGTCACTTCAGAGGGTGGAATCTGGGGCGAAGCCGTGCGCGGCCTGTCAGGACTGCGCCGCGATGCCACCGCCGCGGTCCTCACGCCCCAATTCGAGGGCCAAGCGACGCCCGACATCTCCACCTGGGTCACGACCATCTCGTCCGAGATCGACCAGCTGCCCGTCTGGGCCGACTTCACGCTCGACCAGCTGTCGCCCGCGCACTTCACCGTCGCGAAGCGGACGAATGCGGGGAGCAAGGCAAGCTTCTTGCGGAATGCGGGCTTTGGGGACAAGGCGGCGGGCGTGGGATACGTGGGCGGGGCGACGAATGGGGGCGTCGTGTTTGCGCTGAAGGACTTCTGGCAGGGCGCGCCGAGGGGGCTGGATATTAGAAATGCCGGCGATAGTACGGGTACTGTTACGCTTTGGGCGTATAGTCCGAGGGTGAGCGAGACATGGCTTCCTGCTCTGCATTTCTTGCTAAAGAGATCCCCATCAAATGAAAGGCGCAAGCTATGGATATGAGGCACTATGACACCGTTGCTCACGGCGTGGGTCCTTCTATGTTACGACTCTAGATAACTTCGGCTCATGCCAACGCCGCATTTTACAGCTTGACCTCACTTACGAAGACGTGGGTGATCCAGACCCCAACCCTATTGGCGTTGGTCGTTCCTACGAGATTACCCTACAAGTGGTACCTTCCACTCCGTCCCGCTCAGATCTCGCTGCATTCGCTTCTGTTATCGTATGTTCTAACATCTCTTCAGCACGAGATCAACGTTTCACCATAAATCATATATTCAGGCTCAAACTCCACAAGTAATCGCTTCTCCTGAATTTTACGTATCCCGCCATCTGTTTGGTGGTAGATGGCGAGTACCAGAAGTTGATCTGACTTCGAAATTTCCCTCACGAGAAGTTCCATAATCATTAGGAACGTGCCAGACAATTCAACTAGCGGGGCCAGCGCTATCGAGAAACAAAAGAGCGACCTCCTCGACTTCTACGTTGCTGTGCGCTCCTATCCCTTGCTCGAACTTCATATGTTCTGCTTTGCTTGACTGACACCTCTGCTTCCAGGAGGTATCCCAGAGGCAATTCTATGGATTCTGGGACTATGGCGATGTTATGCATACGTATGGTATGTCGTAGCATCACAATCGCAAATTGTTCTCGCTCATAAATACTGCTTGCTACGACAGATCAGACAAGACATACCTGGCGATACGATGTCGGCGGATTTGTGAGTCTTACTTGAGCTCTGAGTACGTGCCGATACTGACATTTCAAAGGCATGGGACAATGGCGAAATAGGTCAGCATGATTGATGCTCAACCTGGTTGTGATCTTGACGAAACTTGTGAAACTTGTCGTTCGTAGCCACGGACCTCTGGTTATGGATGTCATTCCTCCGGACTGGACGCGCAGACGTCTTCCGTATGGCGTCCGCAATGACACGTCACCTCTCAGAGGTCGACTTCCACCACATCGGGCCCTTTGCTGGCCTAGGCAGTCGTCACCATGTCACTCACTGGGGAGACGGCGCCAAAGAAGCGCGCATCACAAGCAGCACACTGAAGCGCCCATTCTACTACCTCACTAGTACGTTCGCCCTCTAGACCACCTTCGTCTGATTTAACTGCTTGTATCAGCGGACGAGTTGATCGGTGACATCATGGAGTACTCGCTCCAAGCCGACCAGACCTTGCTGAAATGGGAGCCCTTGCGCAAAGTGTCCGCTCTACCACCACAAGCTCCCAGCCGTGTCCGCATCGGGCCAGATTGGACAGCGCTGGCGGGCAACTGGTTCACGCAGTGGGAGCGGACGAACGACACGAAGTGGAGAGATCGTATCAAAGTCGGCATGGTACGTATCCGATTGATATCTTGATTCAACATGGTCTGTCTCGGCTGATTCTTGCGCGGGCAGACGGACATCGCTGGGTTCAAGTATGGCTTGTTTACGGGAAGCGCTGCCGCCGTCGGGTGGTTCCCCGATACTGCTCACCTGGTAGACGAAGGCGGGGAGGGCACCTCGACGTAAGTCCAGTTCAAACGCGCGAGCCCAGCAGCTCAACGCATACTATGCTCCGTTGCAGATACCATCTGTCCATGGTGTTCGGTGGCGGCGAGTTCCTGATGGAGCTCGTCGAGACGATCACGGACGTGCCGGGCTTTGATTCTGCATGGGTCGACTTCTGCAAGTATTATAATGCCTCGAATGCAGAGTACGTGAGGCTTGCGTTCGCTAGCTCGTTGAGACGCTCATATCTATCTGCCCAGCCAAACCGCGCGATATGGAAAGCCAATGACAGCACGGACTTTCTCCTACGTGAGCGACCCAACGATATTCCCACGAATGACCTTGATGATTGAAGTTTTCTCTTGCCATTTGTTTTCTGTTTCATTTGACATAAAAGTGGTATGCCAAACTCCAAGCATATGCAGGTTCGTCTGTCCCTAGATGACTTCTTCTCTGTCAAGCGCCAACACGCTGATCGGATCGTCCTCCAGGAGAGCGGCTCAACGACGACTCGATCAAACAAGCCGCCTGGGCCGTCCTCAACGCCAACAAAATCGGCATTTGGCCCGCCGTCACCCAGGTCGGCGGGACCGACGTGCCCAACCCTGTCAACGAGGTGCGCGGGCTCTCTATCACGCCGAACCGTCTTGTTACCCTTCTGACATCCAACGCGCTCATATTTGCTGGGTACGCCGCAGATCGCCAACGTCGCCACGAACGACGCCGCAGGCCTCTCCCTCGCACAATACGCCGTGCTCGCCATCGCGCCGCAGTTCGCACCCAACAGCTTCACCAGTGCCGACCTCTCTGTACTTAGATCCTCGGTGCACACCGCAGAGGGCGACGAGGCGACGCTCAACGGAACCGCCACCATCACCAGCACAGACGAGGATGCAGACGAAAAGCGCGCGGTCAAGCGCGAATCGAGCGCACACGCGGCGACGTCCGGTGGGCGGAGGGAGACGAGGGCGCTGTGGAAGCGGGCGTTGTGCCTGCAGTGACGGACACAGGACTCATAGTGGCACCGATAGCAGCCGGCAGTCCAACACGACGAGTCGACTCGACTCAATTCGATTCGTCGTCCGTCCGTCTGTATGCTGGTCGGCCGATCGGCGTTATATACGATGCGCATGTATCTCGCACCCGCCTGTCCCCTAGTTGCTTGATCTCCGCGGGTTTTCGCAGTTCGAAACATCTGCTGACTGCGTCCCCAACCGAGCCTCGAGTATGCATGCTCGTGCAACAAGCAGTCGCCCCATCGACCCCGCTTCCACGCTCGCGGCGTAAGACAGCGGGCGCGCCTGCGCCCGTGCGAGAGTTCGGCAGCAGATACGTGCGAACATGCTCAAGAAATTAATGCTAACAAGTGCGCAAGGAGAGACGATGAGTTCGAACCTCACGAAGCCACAATCACGCATTCGCCCCAACATCGCACGAATAGGAGTCAAGTCAGTGCGCAGCCAGACGCGTCGTAATAGAAAAGACAGACAGGAGTAAAGAAGGCTAGATCACACACAACAGGAGACTAAAGTAAACAGACAAACGGCCAGACAGACAGACAGACAGACAGACGGACGGACGGACGGACGGACGGACGGACGGACGGACGGACGGACGGACGGACGGACGGACGGACGGACGGACGGACGGACGGACGGACGGACGGACGGACGGACGGACGACAGACAAGCAAACGACCAAACAACCAAAAAGAAGGACACAGATCACGTCGGCCGTCCCCACGTTCAAATTTCATAGGTCCCCAACTTCTTTTGTTTTTCCCTTCCTCTAACACAAGCCAAGGCTCCCACCCTCCACTCAATACGGATATCATAAATACGCGCGTCGGACGCACGATCGCGCCGACGTGCAAAAAGATTAGGAAAGTTTAGAGGCTGTCGACTCTACAAACCCCATCACGACCGCGGTCCCATCAGTCAGCGCAACTAAACAACAAAAAAAACGACGACAAAAAGAAAGAGCGGACGCACGTCCTCCGGTCAAACGTCAGCGGCTCCTTCGAGTCCTCGAACTTGTACGTGCTTGGGCTCGGCCCGGGCCCGTCGAGCATCCCGCGGTGCAGGTGCTGCTGCGAGTCCGTGCGGCGATCGATGCTCGTCTGGACGACGATCTCGAGCGGCTCCAGACGCTGTGACGAAATCAGGAAGGGAACATCAGCTCAGGTCTTTGGATGTCATATAAATGAATCACGAAGACGGAAGAGAAAGAAGACAAGGCGACGAGATGAAAAAAAAATGGAAGTCGTCCCCCAAACACATAAGACAATAAGAGAAGAATACAGCCCATTGAAACGCGTAACACCGGCAACGGCAACAGCAACATCACAGAACAGAAGCGAAGCGCGAGATGAAACGCACCTTGCCGGTCCCAGGGCGCGTCGTCTCGTCCGTCGTCGACGGGCGATGGTTCGCGCTCGGATGCGTGATGCGCGATAGGTGGATCGACACGCCCTCAGACGCCTTGTCGCGCAGCAGCTCACGGTTGTTGAGGCTGTCGCACGCGATGCCACGGAGTTCCCGGTATGATGGAGGTCGCCAAAGTAATCAAAAAATGCGAACGGGGGGACGAATAGCAATGATGCTTCATCAGCCAATCGTACAGGAATGAAACAGAGCGGGGAAGACGCACATCGCGAGGTACGCGTTAACGTACACTGCTCGGATCCGAAGACGAACATGGTGAGATCAGAGCTGCCAAGCACCACGCACAGGCACACGCACGTTTGCTCAGCTGGATATAGAACGCGATGAAAACCATGTTATTCGGCATCGCCGCGTACTATATGCGCGTGGAAGAAGAGAGGTAGAATCAGCATGCGTCCGGAAGTATAGTTTAACTGCAGGCAGGCGGGCCTGAAGCAAGGGAGGGGAGGAGATGTGGAAGAACGGACTGACCAAAATCATCCCGAGCGTTGCGTCGATGCTGTTCGCGCGGGCATCGAAAGACGGCGCCGAAGCAACAGAGGAGACGACGTGTTAGTAACCATCGCTAGCCCTGAGTGGGCATCCTGATTCAGTCATAAGACGCACGCAGTGAGCAAGCCTATACGTGCCGTCAGCATAATCACGAGAGCAAAAAAGAGCAAAAGAACGCACCAGTGTTGATGGTATACAGCATCAGGACATTGATGATCGAATCAGTGCGCCTACGATACACAACACAAAACATGAGCCGAACCCACGCCCGTGCCGAAAAGAAAAAGTAATTGACAGCTCGAAGAACGCACAGGTTAAACCCGCCAGTGCGCGACTTGTTGAGGAAGTAGCACAACACGACGGCGATGTAGACATCCGAGGACGTGCCCGCGGCAAAGTTGAGGTAGAAGAGCGTCTGGAGGACCCGATCGGGCGCGTCAGCGCTTGCGTCGTCGTCGAGGGGCGGAGAGAGGGACGCACGGAGAGCTTGGACAGGTTCTCGATGGACGACAGCGAGAAAGCCTTGACGGTGATGACTGATCGCGCATACGACGAAGGAGCACGTGGGAAGACATGGCGAACGAGGTCAGATGCTTGAGAACGCGCTCTAATCAAAGAACGCACCAAGGCCGACAACTGTATGCGCACACAACCACCGATAGATGCCGGTACCGACGCATATACGCGCATATATCCACACGAAGGAGCGAGACGAGCAGGAGCGGGAGGGAAGAAAAAAGGCAAAAAAGGAAGCGGGGACGTCAGCATACTCCTGATGGCGGCGAGCAAGAGCAGATGATTGTGCGATCGGATCGGGAGGATCGGGAGATAAGAACCGCACAGCAGCGGCTGATCGGAGGACGATGGCAATGTATCGGAACCACGATGATCTCGCTACAATCCGCCAGATCCGCCGAAAGCGGGAACAAGCAGAAAAAAAAACGCAAAACGAAAGCGCACGCACCGAGATCGAAAGTCGACGTCGCCAGCTACGAACCACGACAAGTCAGCGCGCGTCCCGCTCATTCGAAAACAAGACGCCATCGGGGACAGGGGCGGGAGAGGCGCAAAGAGACGTACGACAAGCCCGGTCAAGAGTATGTTCTTGTTGCTCACTGTGATCGACGTCAGCATTCACGTCGGCATCGGCACCGAAACGCCCGTCCATCCGACGAACCCTCCGAGCGCGAGGGACAAAGGACACGGGACTAGAGAAGAAAACAGGTGAAGCACGCACGTCTATATATCCGCCTGGCGAACATCCTAAACACGTGCACAACCGAGTCAGCATGAACGCGCGTGCCGAACCACAGAGACCCAAGACATGGACCCAAGCATGAGCGGGCAGAGAGCGAACAACGGAACTCGCTTGCCGGGAGAGGTATGGGCGGGGAGAAAAGAAGACGACGTACGCTCGGACGAGGAAATCGGTGATCGACTGCACGTGAGCGGGGGTGCGCGCACGAACACAGAACCAAGATCAGCCAACGCTGGCGCTCGGTCGCACGTGCCCGAGCGCACCGCAACCAAAAACAGAGAAACGCACCGTGATCAAGACGTGGATCTGCACGATCAAGCGAGTCACGTTACGGCACGCCCAAGCGGCGTCAGCGAGCCGATCGCGAAAAATGGTGAAAGAGGGGCAGACGCACCAGGAGACTCCTACGCGTCGCACACGGGCACACGCGGGTACGCACGCACAAAAGAGGGAGGCGCAAGTCAGATTCGACGCTCGTGGGCCCAGAGGAGAACAAGGAGAACACGCGAATCCGGGCACGGAAGGCATGGAAGCATGGAAGCGAGGAGCACAGGGACACATAACCCGTCCTCGGAAACCAGAGATGGTACAGCTTCCCACGGGCGACATGGAACGAACGGACAAACAATAAGGAAAGACACGCACCAGACGGGCTTGACAGTGAGCGCGGCGGGGGTGGCGAAGTTCGAGATGAGGTAAAAGTACATCATGTGCGCGTCGAACACGAACTCGAGTGTGTTGAGCAGCCTGAGCGCGGGGCGCCGCGATGCAGGGAGCACGAGGAGGGGTGGAAGCGGAACGAGCGTCAGAATGCGGGACAGGTCGGAGCGAGAGACGGAGGCGCGAACCATAGGAGTGCGACCTGGGGGGCGATGAGAAACCAATCAGCGTTGATCCAGTGCGGACGAGAGTCGAGGGAGACGCGAGATGTGTGGATAGAGGCGTTGTAAAAGAGGTGGTGGGATGGGGGATGACAGGGGATGAAAGAGAAGGGACGCACGAACGCCTTGAGCGAGGGCCGGTCGCCTGCGCTACGCTCATAGTAGACATAGGTCTGGGTGCATGTGATGCCGTAGAGTCTATGCGACCGACGATAAAGGCAGTAATCAGGAGAAAGTGCGGCGGAAACGAGGGATGGCAGAGAAGGGGGACGCACATGCCGCTGATGAGCCCACCGACAAGCAGCGCGCCGAGGGTGTTGTCGAACGAGAATGCAGAGAGCACGGTCGACATCGCCTTTCCCTATCGTTCGTCCTGTCGTGTGCTTTCGTGTGCCTTCGTGTGCTTTCGTCTCGCGCGTGTCCCTGCCTTTCTTTCTCGCTCAGCGCGAGCCCTGCGGCCCATGAACGTGGGAGCCCTTGGACGCACCGTGAGCGAGAACGTGAAATGAGCGAGCGAGACGGCGAGCACAGGGTGAGCAGAAGGGGAGGAGGAGGACCAGATAGCGTCGGAGGGAGGGAGGAGTAAAAAAACGGTCGACGAGGAGGAACGTGAGCGCGGACACGCCCGAATTCGGCGCTGCTAGCCGTCCGACGTCCGGCCACCATGCAGCTCCATGCAGCTCCATTTCCTACCTTGGTTCTTTTCCTTCATTTTTCCCCACCACCTCCCTGGGCTTCGCATTCTCCTACCATAGTCACTCCTCCTCTGCAACAGCCCGGCCTCCATTGTCCCCCTTCCAAAGCCTCTGGCACAAGCCTCTATGCGCGCTAAGTCTCTGCACATTGTCGTCATGCCATCTTGCACGCAAGCACCAACCAGTCACCAACCTCTACCGCTGACACGTGTCTGCCGCTCGACAACAACGGCAACACCTTCGCTTCGCTCCAAGATGCCGAGTGACAGGTCTTGACTCTTGGCCACGGCTGTCAACACTCTCCTGAGAACCTTACAGTAAAGAAAATGCCTCGTGACAGCAGTGGAGACGACGCGCCCTCCGTCGGCAGTCTGCACGCACGCGTAGATGAAGGGTGTTGTACGCGCAACGTACGACGCACAGTCGCGTCGCATCCAGCCCCCTCCAGCCCCCTTCATTTCTTCAAACTTTACATCTCGCAGCCTTCTCAAGAAATTTTGCGTCGCTTCGTCCAGCTTCGTCCTCGGAAATTCGCAAGGTACGCTGGGTACGGCACGGCGTGGCGGCATAGGCGGCATAGGAGCCCGGCACTGGCCGGGCGTGCTGTGGACTGTCTGTAGCGGCGGGGAGTGGCGGGCCGAAGCATTTAACCTGATTGGGATTAGACTTTTTCTTCTGGTCAGATTGGGTCTCCGGCATTTCAGTTTTCATCCAAATAGATCTCCAGCAAGTGCCGGGCTTACAGGCGAGTTGTCTGTTCTGTTCTGGGATGATAATGACGACGACGACGAGTCTATATAGTATGAACTGTCATGTTTTTGTCCCAGCGTCCCCGCGCCGGTCCCAGATCAGTCACGCATAGCACAGGCCCACATGGTATTAGCTGCTGTTCTGCCCATGTCCTTCCGGTTTTATCAACATCTTTGCTCCACTAGCACCGGGTGCTAGTCGCTATTGATAGCCAACCCAGACATGCACTCAATTTGCCTTATTAACCAGGTGCATTCCTTAGAAGAGGTACTCGAAGGAAGCGTTCGTACACGGTTAGTGCGAGTGGTGACTAGTGACTCGGCCTGGGCTGCGAGGGGAAAATAACATATAATATGTGCAGGTACGTGCGATGACTTCGCAGTTTCTGGCATAGTGACATGAGGCTGTCGTTCTCTTCCCCCCCCCCCCCCTCTCCGCCCATCATCGCATACGAATTCTCATGTCGATCTGCATTGGACTTCGGAGAAGCTTTAATATAGCGATCTTGTCTCGTTTGCATCTCTATCAGCCTTAACTGAGCTGTTGCCCCAGCCGGAGAGAGGGAAGCAGCATGAGTGTGCGTGCCGAACCACAGAATTCCGGAGCATGGATCCGAGCGGGTGAACGGGCAGAGAGCGAGCAATAGAGGAGAGGTGTGGGCAGGATAGAAAAAGCAGACGACGTACGTTTAGACGACGTACCTGGGACAAGGAAATCGGTGATTGACTGCACGCGAGCGGGCGCGCACACACAAGAGCAGAATTAGGATCAGCCATCGCCGGCGCTCGCTCGCGCGTGCTCGGGCGCACCGCAACTCCGAAAAGACAAACGCACCGCGATCAAGACGTTAATCTGCACGAGCAAGAGGGTCACGTTACGGTACGCCCGAGCACCACCAGCGCGCTTTTCACGAAACACGGCGAGAGAGTTAGGAGATTCTTATGTACGCGCACCAGACGGGCTCGACAGTGAGCGCGGCAGGGGTAGCGAAGTTCAACCGTGCTCTCTGTGTTCTCGTTCGACAAGACCCTCGGCGTGCTGCTCGTCGGTGGGCTCATCAGCGACATGTGCGTCCCCCTTCTCTGCCGTCACTCGGTTTCTCCTGATTACCACCTTTATCGTCGACTGCATACAGACTCTAAGGCACCACATGTACCCAGACCTATGTCTACTACAGGCGCAGTGCAGGCGACCGGCCCTCGCTCAAGGCGTTCGTGCGTCCCTCCTCTTTCCTCCCCTGTCATCCCCCATCCCACCACCTCTTTTACAACGCCTCTATCCACACATCTCGCGTCCCCCTTGACTCTCGTCCGCGCTGGACCAACGCTGATCTGTTTATCGTCGCTCCTCAGGTCGCTCTCCTATGGTTCGCGCCCCTGCCTCTCGCTCCACCTGTCCCGAGTTCGTCTTCGACGCGCACATGATGTGCTTCTACCTCATCTTGTCGCCTTTCTCTATCGTTCGTTCTGTTGTGTCCTTTTAGGTGCTTTCATTTCGCCTTCCTTTCTCACTGAGCACAAGCCCTCCGGCCCGTGAACGTGGGAGCCCCTGGATGCAACGTGAGCGAAGGAGTGAAGCGAGCGAGCGAGGGGGTGAGCACCGGGCGGGCAGAAGAGAAGGAGGAGAAGTCGAAGGACGGTCGACAAGGAGCATGAGCACGGACACACCCAAATTCGGCGCCTCCATGCAACTCCATTCCCACCTTGGTTTCTATTCCTTCATTTCTCCCCACCGCCTCCCTGGGCCTTGCATTCTCGCACGATAATCCCTCCTCCTCTGCAACAGCCTGGCCTCCATTGCCCCCCTTCCAGAGCCTCTGGCACGAGCCCTTGTGCGCGCTACGCTGCGATAAGCATCTACACATCGTCACAATGCCACTCTGCACGCAAGCACGACCTCTAGCACTTCCGTCTTGGTGTTTCGTCTATGAGAGCAACAAACCCGATGGACAACAGCGACACTATCGCATCCTCCCGGGATGCCGAGTGACAGGTGATGATCACGACTGTCAACACTCTCCTGAAAATCTTATAGGAAAGGAAATGCCCATCACAGCCTGCGTGCGAGCACGTGCGCGACATGCACTCCCTAGACAGCAGCGAGACGCTCATCGTCGGCAGTCTGCACATACACGTAGATGGAGGGTGCTATGCGGCACCAAGATCATCCCGACCCATGATATACACCCATACGCTGCGAGACTAACCCTCCATGTTCATAGTGCCATCTCGACCTGTACGTCACAGCCGCACTATCACCACATCTGATCTTGATCGTCTGTTCCGCGTTTGTTAGATGTGTACCTTGTCTTCTCGTCAAGAACTCAGAAGGCAGTGCCCTGCAGTGCCGTGTGCACAGCACATGTATTCGCGTTGCGTCCAGCCTAGTCTCCAGATGCTGACCTAAACAGAAGACAATCGTTCTGTTCTAAGCTCCAGCCCTGTCCAGCCTGCTTCAGCCCCATTCAACTTTCACATCTCGTGCACATCTTATGCTTCTTGTAGAACTGCCCGTACACTTGTGCCTAGTTAATTCTACCGAGGCTCTGAGTCCATCGCCTTCAGGCGCTGATCTCTGACAAACCAAAACATTCACTCATCACGCGTTTATATTCGGCGAAGCGCACACTGTCTCCCATCAATCAGAAAAGGTGCTCGAAGATGGGGCTCCGAGGAAACGATGGGAACGTGGAAGACAATACATAACGTACGAATATCCATACTGTCTATTCACCATTCCTAGTGCAGCAGTAGTCGACTGGTGTCTCACTGAATTATTCACTAGGCAATCATTCTCATCTGATGCCTCCTTTTTGGATCTATTGGGAGCGCCTTTCTTTGGTCGGCCACCGTTCCTGTCCCCTTTCTCGCACTACCAGTTTGCCGCTCATGATCCACACGATGATGCGGTATAAGACTTCGGAACGATGGCAGTGCGCGCCACGCAGATCACAGTACATAAGACAGACGATGTTGCAAGTTGCCTGCAAAGCACCAACCCATCGCCAACTTGATGTCCTACCCGAAGAAAATGTCCCAGTCCGTAGCAAGCGCCTCTGACCGACTTTCAGTACTCAGCGAGCAGGCATGTGCAGCACATTATTGTCTCTCATTCCCATTGCCCGGAATCTAGTCAGAGATTAATCAAAGAACTGAATCTCACTTTTAGACGCTTCAATCGCCCTTTCCATATCCGCCAACCACGGAGGAGGGCGTCGAACGTGCGTACTCAACGCACTCCTTCACTAATTTCGGGCTCAGACTGCTATGTTTCTTCTCGCCATGCAGAACCTCTGCTAGACGATGCCAAACCGAAGCACATCACGTACTCATCAGGTGCCTCCCAACAGAGGCCGATGTCGTTTCGCCGAAGGTTTTATTATACGTACACTGTATTTCTTGTCACTCTTGCTGTTGGACTAGAAGTCATGCTTCATGAATCGAAGAAATATAACGGCATGTTCTCTCTCAATGCCCCTACGCATGGTCCGCTACTAACAGTCTCAATTATGAGATAGGATTGAACTATCGCGATTGGGGTATACTTGGGAATGAGGACTTTCAGGTCCTGAGTCAGTTGCTGCATATAACGCGCGTGCGTCATGCTTAAATACGATCGGCATATAAGTCACTACTCAAAGCTCTTGACAGACGGCTGTCCCTACCGCAGTCGCTATGTTTGTGACAGGATTGTGGATGTGGGTGGATGCTGAAATCAAACGATTGCAGGTGCGTTCACTCCATGTTCTAATGATCTCAATTGACAACCGGCGCATGAGTTTTCAGCCCTACGTGGATCTTGTTCACGGCGGCTCGCCGGCACAAAGGAGCCTCCTGTTGGATTACACTCGTGTACAGTGCGTTTCAGCTCTAAAGATCCACGGTTTCCATTGAACGGAAGTCATGTGGTCACAGGCGATATCTTGTATGGTATACGGCGAACCGCAACAAACATTACGCTGTCTTTATATCGTCACTAATGTTAATCGTCACGGCCACATTTCAATTCCTGGCGTCATCAGTCTTGACGGTGCAGGACATGCCGGTAACGACTCATAGTAAGTTCGTCTTAGTTGTGTTTGCTCATGCTGCTTAAGCGCTTGTGCAACTTTCAGATACGAGTTCTGCCACCAGGCCGCTGCTCTCATTTAACATGAATACGACGGACAACAAATATTTGATCAGTGCGTCTCTTGAATTTTGCGTGCTGCGCGCTACGTGATGCGGGATTTGACTCTATGGTGTGCTGTCCGCAATTGAGATGCCGTCGGAGCATCAGGTTATGCAGCTGCTATATCCTTGTTCGGACTTGATCCAATGCCGTTCGTTCAGGGTGGTTATACTTTTGGGGACCTTGGGACAGCAGTGAGTGCTTGAGGTGTCGTAAATATCCACGAGTGGTGTATGATTTATCATTACTCTAGCTTCCCATGAACTTGAACGCGACGGTGCGGGCATCGACCACTGTCATTCACACCCAAACCAACTGCATTGAACCAGACGTGGTGCGTATGAACAAGCGGCCTCTTGGCAACAGAACTGATTGTCCAGTCAGGTTCCTGCCATTTATGGCGACAGTCTTAACAATTTTTCATACCAAATTGACACAAAGTTCCAAAACTGTTCTCGGACAACGAATTTTACTGCTCCCCCTGGGGACGGGATATACGCGGCGGTACTGCCTTTCGAGCCTTGCGATGAAGATTCACAAATTCCCAGACATTTCTGGCCGATATACATCGCCGTTTATACTTTCGAACCGAGCCCCGCCATATCGGTCACGGGGTGCTGGCCAACGATCACACTTCACAACGCCTCTGTCTTAATTGGTGTACAAGATTCAACAGTGCAGAGTGTCACTCTTCTGGATGATCTACAGACGGATGAGGAACATAACAAGCTGTCACAAAACATCTCTATCATTCCGGAAGGCCTCTTGGGTGCAGGTGACTCTTTCATCGGGCTCAATGGATTCTTCTGGGATGAGCTGGCAAACTCCAGCGATCTGTACTGCGAAAAGACAATAATAGACCAGTTCAGAACGGTATTATGGATGACCGCAGAGAACGGGCCAGGGCTCGACAGGATATTCGCGCCAAGCAATAACCTGAGCTCGATTGTGGAGTCTTTATATGTGAGCGGGTCGGTGATTGATTTTGAGGCTCTGCTGACCTTGGTCATACAGAAACCCTATTTGGCCATGCTCGCGCGAAGCTACTATTTTGCCGACTACGACAACGTGATGACGATATTGGAGATCACAAAATTTGAAAAGCGGCTCAGTATGAAGTGCGTTTCGATCTTGTCGAGCTGATCGACACAGGCTGACAAGCATATATAGTGATCTTACGGTGCACTATCTTGCCTTCACATTGATTGTGTTTGCGTGCGCTGGACTTGCTGTTCAGGTACTTCACAGACGAGACAGCCGAAAACTGCATGTGTATTTCTTGCCTGGGTCGATCGCTGCGGCAGCGGCTGTCACGTCCGGGTCCGCATGGGCAAATGAACTCGACGGCCGGCAGAGCCTCGAGCAAGTCACTGCCTCACTCGCGGAGAGGACTTTCAAGATCGATCAGAAGACGAATAAGATCGTGGAAGATGAGGAGGCTCCGGTGATTGATGGACGCAACAATTCCGGGCTCGACTTCGAAATGACAGCATAATATCTGGCCGCAAGCAACGATTGGCGGACTCTGTTCTGGCCAACATGCTCGTTACAGAGAGGGTGTTCGTGGGTTTTATCTACAGGAATTGACCTCGAATTCTTTTAATGGCTAATGCTATAGAGACTTTAATCGACACCACTACAGATTCATATCTAAGAGTTCGTAGCCGAAATGCCTAGATACAGTCCTTAGAAGACTAGCCGTCGTGATTAGGGTCCACGGTGTACAACGCCGCCCAAATATTGACTGCAGGGACTCTCAATCCCCTTGTTGACCAACTTACAAGGAATCCCACCCAGTATGTAGCTCACACAACTGTCAACGTCAAACCAATGCTCGGCTAGCGAGCACAACGATTCGATCCCACAAGGCGATGAAGGCTATCGGGTGTCCTTATATGGAGCGTCTTCTCCTACTCCCGCTGACAACCATATATGGTCATCGTTCTTCTCCGCGATTGACGAAATAAAAAGACCGGTGTGATGTGCAGTGTGATTCACATTCAACGCCGGACCTGCACTTTTACTTACTGACATCGTTTTGACGAGCCGATCAACACTTCAGGTGAGGACTTACCATCGAGGCGGAGGTTAAGCTCAAGCTATTCCTATGCGCATAGTGTATGCGTATGCTGACGTTGTTTTCGAAGGCCATATCTAATCTATAGTCCAAGCACTGCTGGACACCGAAGGGTCTATATCATCAACACCAGCGATCATACTCAAGGGTAAGTAATCGAGAGCTTGCCGTTGATCATTGTAAGCGCGTCGCCTTCATATATTGTGGTCCTCCTTGATGATTGATGAGCCGCATCACACAGGCCTCGCACACGATGAACGGGCCCAACACCGCAAAGCCCTCTCGCCGCCACAGCTTCACGAACATGCACATACCCCCGCCCTTACCCTTACCTCCACCACGCACCAAGCACATTGAAAGAGGTAGAGGCAGAGGAAGGTACATAGGCGGGATGGCTCGTCGAGGCACTACTATCGACCAGGATAAGCCGAAAGATATCGATTCCCTCCCTGCCGAGCTCATGGAGGAGATCTTCCGTTGTTGCATACAAGGTAACACGCCCTGGCACAGCACCAAAGACACTTGGCGCGCCGAGCGACGCTCCATCTCCACCTCTATTACCCCGTTGGGCGTCCCCAAATGGATCATCCTCACCTACGTCTGCCGGCGCTGGCGCCGCATCGCGCTTCGCAACCCTCTCTTCTGGCTGCACATCCCCACCACTATCTCCCTCCCCTGGATCAACACCTACCTCGCCCGCTCGCGCAACCAACCATTGACTATCGACCTCGACGTCGTGCACATCGCCCCAGACGCATTCTGCTCGCTCGCCACCGCCGCGGCGCCGCGGCTCAAAGCGCTTTACCTCGGCCGCGCGGGGTTCGACCACAGTGCCATCACCCTCGAGCGGTACTGCGCCCCGCTTGCGAGCGTGCCTATGCCGAAGCTCGAGTCTCTCGTGCTCGACATCAGCGTGCCGAACTGTGAGCTCTTCGACACCCTCTTCGCATCCCAGGCGCCGCGCCTCCGCAGGCTCTGGCTCGGCCCGGGCGTCTCCGTGCGCCCGATCTCAACTCTCCTCCCGAACCTGAGGTACCTCAAGCTCCAGACGACGCTCTCTGTGCCGGAATTGCTTTCAATCGTCAATCAAACACCGCTCCTCGAGACGCTGTACGTTGGTGATCTCCTGATCTCCGGGCAGCACGCGTTTCGCGACATCGGCATGCTCCCTAGAGGCGCGAGAGTGAACCTTGCACACCTCGCGCACCTGACAATCAAGCCGAGCCAGGAGAGCCATCCCAGCACGTTCATCGACGTGTTCGAAAGACTTGTGCTCCCCGCGACCGTGCACGTCGACGTCAGCATGACCATCGAAGCGCCCGAGGAGATCGCCGAGAAAGAGCTCTGGATACGGCTGCTCGGGCGCATAGGTATGCATCTCGATCTCATCCAGGGCTGCTTGAAGCAGCTGTACATCGACGCGCAGGTCTGGCATCCGCGCTCGCTCACCGTCGCGTGCTACCCTGAGTCCCTTGTCTCCGCACGGAGCCCTGCCGACGCGGGGCGCTCACACCTAGACTCGGACATCGTGGGATGGACCGGCCACGGCTCCTGCGATAGCGAGAAATGTGCGGCGCCCTTCCGCCTGCACGTTACGTTCCTGGACCCTGGCCAGTCCGTACCCCTCAACGACCTCGTCGACCTTCTCGACCAGCTCACGCCCGCCGGCATGCTCAACCTCGAAGCGCTGCGGCTTTCGCTCACGACTACCCCGTTCTTGGGCGCCGACGCGCTCTCGCTCACCGCGCGGGCGAACGATCTTGCGCCATGGCGCAGGATGCTTGGAGGGCACCTGGCTAGCATGACGGTGCTCAAGGTCTCGAAGTACGCCGTTATCGGTGCCTTGCGGGCGCTCATTCCCGAACCTGAGCCCGAATCCATGGTCGTCGATGACGACGACGAGCCCGGTGATGCCCCATCGCGAAAGTACCCCCCGCTCCCTTCCCTCGAGACGCTCGTCGTCGATAGTTCCATGTTAGGATGCAGCCATTGGCAGAGAAACCGATGGCAGTCGGAGCCGCTCGTGTTCCCGTTATTGAGGACTGTCTTAGGACAAAGGATGGATTCGGGGCTCGCGCTGAAGACATTGGTGCTCCAGCATTGCGAGTGTGGGAGGCAGTATGTGGAGTCGTTGTCGGCATTCGCGAAGAATGTGGTGTTCAACAACGGAGGTGCTATCGTGGAGAGAGAATCGTGATCGATAGGTTTGTGATGGACACCGTGACCGTGCAACCCTTGTATTATCAATCAGCCTCTTTGTACTCGACTGACTTGCGACCAGGTTCGGTTCCAGTGACTGAGTGTGCGGAGAGATACCGAGACGGACTTACCTGACTTGTTAGACGTCGATGGACAGTCGTTTGAACACAACGACACCTATATACGTGGATTTAAACCCAGTCACGTGAACTCAGCGCGCAGAAAATATCGCTGCATCGCGGTCCGCGCAAGGTCACCTGCGCTGCACCTGCGACCTTCGACGGGGCTGCAGAAGCCATGTCAAATCTGTCTTGCTATGTGAGAAGCGAGGGAGGAACGAGGTTATAAGATCAGCGAGTGCGTCCTCCGCAGAGGCGCTCAGACGGTCTAACCTGTGAGATCGCACCAAGGTCACCTTGCATCGAGCTGTGTGCAAGGACCACCGCAGTGCGCAAGCAGCACAGCTGATGCATCGCACCTCCCCCTTCCTCATCGTGATCCTCCACCTCCTACTCCTCGCGTCCTCCGCTTCGACCCAAGGCACCGCCATCGACCGGCACGCCCTCGTTACGCGCTACAACCCGTCCCGCTCCTTCTCCTCCCTTTCCCAAAACGCCTCTGCCCTCCTCAACTACACCACCCCCCTCTCCACCGGCAACGGCAACCTCGCCTTCAATGCCGACCTCACCGGCCTGCACACCCTCCTCCCCTTCCCCACGCTCTCTTCCTGGGGCTTCAAGAACGACTCCCTCCCGCCCAACCGCACGCTCGCGGACCTTGCCGCGTACAAGGGCGCGCGCTGGCCCGCGCAGGGCGGGCGCACGGACGTGCAGTACTTGTTCGGCGTCGGCGGCGAGGATGCGGTGGTGGAGCAGTGGCTGATCGCGAATCCGAATCGCGCGGACTTGGGGCGCGTCGGGTTCGTGCTGCTCGATCCTGACGGCGGGGCGCCGCGCGCGATCGGCGCGGAGGACGTGTCCGAGGCGCACCAGATGCTCGATCTCTGGACCGGCGCGCTCACCAGCACGTTCATACTCATCCCCTTCGCCGACGCCCCAGTGACCGTGAGGACCGCGTGCAACCCCACCCACGACACGCTCGGGATCGCGATCGCGTCTCCGCTCCTGGAGCAGGGAACGCTCGGCATCTTCCTCGACTTCCCATGGAGCGACGGCTCTCAGAAGTTCAGGGCGCCGTTCGTGGGGTCGTACGCGGCGGCCGACGTGGGGAAGCACGAAACAGTGCTGAGCGTCGGCAGTGGAGGCGGTGGCGACGATGCAGAGAGGGCGGCGTGGGCGAGCGTGAGGCACACAATGGTGAACGCAACGTTCTATACCACTGTGTACAGCGACGGCGAAGGGAATTCGTTCGTCATAGCGCGCGACGGCCCAGATACACACCGGTACACCATCCGCCCTGCGCCGCGCACAGGCGAGTTCTCCCTCGCTGCCGCTTTCTCGCCCACGCCCCCAGAAACTGCCGCGCCGAGCACGCATTTACGCGCCTCCGCGATCATGCGGGCGTCCGCAGCCGCTTGGACGTCGTACTGGAGCACCGGCGGCTTCGTCGACCTCGTCTCCGGCACAAACTTTTCTGAGCCGCGTGCGGACGAGCTCCAGCGACGCGTGATATTGTCGCGGTACCTGATGCGCGTGAACGCCGCGGGGGACGCGCCACCGCAGGAGGTGAGTGCGCTCGCTGTCGATGGGGAATCTCACGCTCAAGCCCCACGCGCACTGTCGAACCCGTCGCCGATGTAGTCGGGCCTCGTGAACAACGGCTGGGTACGTCGCCGTCTTCGTCTTCCTATGAAACTCGCCAACGTTCACTCTCTTAACTGCGCGCGCGACGACAGTATGGCAAGTTCCATATGGAAGAGTACTTTTGGCACGCCGCGCACTGGGCGCTCTGGTCGAACCAAGACATCCTCCGCCGCTCGTCCTCGACCTACGAACGTTTTCTCCCCAGCGCGCTCGCGCGCGCGCAGGCACAGGGGTGGGTTGGACGGGACGGCAGAGGCGCAGGGGCGCGGTGGCCCAAGATGACGGACGACACGGGGCGGGAAGCGCCGGGCGAGATCAACGAGCTGCTGATCTGGGAGCAGCCGCACGCGCTCCTGTTTGCGGAGTACGAGCGGCGCGCGGCGGTCTCGGCCGGCGTGAGCGACGGCGGGAAGGCGGGGTCCGCCGAGCGCGCGGTGCTGGAGAAGTGGGCGCCGGTCGTGCGCGCGACGGCGGACTGGATGGCCGCGTACGCGTGGCGCAACGCGAGCACGGGGCGATACGGCCTCGGCGCGCCGATATATGTCGTGAGCGAGGACACGGCCCCGAACGCGACGCGCAACCCCGCGTTCGAGCTCGCGTACTGGCGCCTGGGGCTCAGGCTCGCGTCGGACTGGCTCGTGCGCCTCGGAGAGGACGTGCCGGAGGCATGGGAGAAAGTACGAGAGGGGCTCGCGCCGTTGCCGGTGGAGGGCGGGCTGTATGCGGTGTATGAGGGCATCGGGGAGGGGTGGTGGGACGTTGAGGGATATGTGAACGATCATCCGGCGTTGGTGGGCCTGTACGGGTGGTTACCGGAGACGAAGGGGCTGGAATTAGAGGTTCAGAGGCGGACGGTGGAGAGGGTATGGGAGGGGTGGAATTTCACAAATTGTTGGGGGTGCGTGTCTCGATTCTTTCGGTGTCGCGCTCGGCTCTAGGTAATGTCGCGATTCGGAGCAAAAGTGACCTCGACCCATTTTGCAGGTGGGACTTTCCAATGCTCGCGATGTCTGCCGCACGAATGGGCGAAAAGGAAAAGGCAGTAGAGTGGTTGCTGGACCCGCTGTTCGTGTTCGACGAAGTGGGGATGCCAGTGGGCGGGGTGCGGGTGCCGACGCCGTATTTCCCGGGCGCGGGGGCACTGCTGTATGCGGTCGCGATGATGGCCGGCGGATGGGACGGGGACGGGGATCCCGGGAATAGACGAGGGACGTTCAACGGGTCGAGGAAGGGAGTCGGGTTTCCGGTCGGGTGGAATGTGCACGCGGAAGGGCTGATGAAGGCGCTGTGAGCAAGCGTCTTTGCTGCTGTGCTAACACATGCCTACGGGTATCTCTATGATTCTCGACGGAAGAGCTGGATGGAGCGTTGTGTAGACCGTGCGCGACGCCATGGGGGTGCGCAGCGCGCGCCTCGGACATTGAAAACCTCGTTGCCGAACCACGCGTCTCTTCAGGTCTCTTCGTCCTCGACTCACGAGCTCCGACCCGTCGCTTCGCGACTTTTACACAATGCTGAATACTATTTTTTGGGGTTAGGGTTGCATCTGAGTTTTCTTGTTTGGTCAAAAATATTTAGGAGGCTTGAGGTGTTTTTGTTGCATGCAGTACATTGTAGTGTACCTGTAGTCTGTGTGGAGTGGTTGTTTGCTATATAAATGTCACTTAATCACCCATCATGTGTGCTCCCATTGTGTGTGCTCCCGTTGCGTGTGCTCCCGTTGCATGTGCTCCCGTTGTGTGTGCTCCCATCATGTGTGCTCCCATTGTGTGTGCTCCCGTCACATGTGCTCCCATCATGTGTGCTCCCGTCACTTGTGCTCCCATCATGTGTGCTCCCATCACGTGTGCTCCCGTTGCATATGCTCTCATCATGTGTGCTCCCTTTTGTTGTCCTTCAGTTGCTTGTGCTCCTGTCTGTTATGATCCTATTCATTGTGCTTTGATCCATTGTACTCTTATCAGTTATGCTCCCATTTGTCATATTCCCTACACTCCCATTGTAGGATATTGGATATTTTAATCTAACTCAAGTAATGTTCTCAGAATTCTCTATTACCTCAAATGCAGGATGCATGGATTTAGCAGGTATTAAGTTAGGGGTATATCTGGAAAATCACCCCCTTATATTATGCTCTAATTAGTTTTATTTATACTTAATTAAGAATAATTAGGATTAGAGACTTTTAGCTTACCCCCCCTCTAATCCTATTCTAATTAGACACAATTTTCTGTTTTAGGAATTATTAGCATTGATTATAAGTTGAAATTTCCGAAAAATAACAGTAAATCAAGCATCACAGTTCTTATACAGTCCTTTTAGAGTCATAGTTATTAGAACACTGATTGAATAGCTAAACCATCTAATATGCCTTACAACAAACTTGCCTTTTGCCAGAATTAAACCAACAACCTTATGCATGCAAACACCCGGAACAGATGCTCTAAGCCACTAAGCCACAAGGTCTAATATAATAACTTAATAGTCTTAATAAGTAGACCTAATATAGGCAATGTCAACATCTCTGATTTTATTTGGCATTCATCTTTCCTCTATCTTACAAATAAACAGTTCTATAAATACCCAAAAAGTCAGGTCTTTTATATTTCAATTAAGCATCAGCTAAAAAGATAATACACTAATGGAAAATAAGGAATACACTTTATATAGGGTAAAAATAGATTATGGCACTTGGGCTGAGAGTGATGGCACTGTGCCTAAGCACTGCTCTGACTGAGGAAGCAATTAGTACTAAGAAGAGAGGATATGCACACACCAAATGCGCCATGACCACCTTCTATTTCACCCTCCAGTACTGAAACTACCACCACATCAAGAATTGTGCCTATATTGCCATGGAAGTTGATCTTGGTATGTTAAGCAAAGATGCTGATCGCTGCACAGTGAATGAAGACACACCAAAGTGGCCATAACTGAGTGTCGTTGTCCCTGGGCTTCTTGACTTTCACACCCTTCAGCTTTGCCCCAGTGCGTCCATGCTGTCTCATCGGGATTTATTCCAGACCTTGTGTGTAGCAGATGACACCACCTTCTTGACATTAGAGAGTCTGTTGCTAGGAAGGGGGGGGAGGGGAGGGAGTATTGCAATGACAGAGTGAACAAGATGGAGCTAGATAACCTTGTCAAGGTGCTCATGGACAACACAGCCATGAGTGAGGATGCGCTCAAGGTGTTAGAGAAGTTCCAGTGAGTTCCCCTATTTTCTGCCTTACTGGTTCCTTGCATTCACAATCGAGTGCCGCACAGTGGACACTGTGATGCAGGGAGCACCATGACAAAGACAACATGTGAAACTAGAAGCTGCACAAGGACACGATAGAGGGCAAACTGCGTGCAAAGCGGTGTGACCACTGTGTTGGGCTGGAGAACATTGAGTCAGAGAGTGAGGACAACACATGGAACAAGAAGCTGCACAAGGACACGATAGAGGGCAAACTGTGCATGAAGTGGTGTGACCGCTGCGTTAGGCTTGAGAACAGCAAGTCAGAGAGTGAGGATGAGGTGATGGTGCAGGCGTATGTGAAGGAGAGCAACATAAGAAGGTACTGATGTGGCACATGTTATGCTGGCTTTTAGCACTGATAGAGTAGTACCTACTATTTTCCACTGCTAATTAAAGGCTTCTTGGTACAAAATGAGTGCTAATATCATGAAATTAGAAACTGCCTTTTCAGCCACAAAAAGAGGTGGTTTCCAATTTGGAAACTCAATCCAATCCCTCACAATGTGTTGCTCCCAATTAGGAAATTAGACACTTGTAGATGTGTTAGACACTTTTAGACACTTTTAGACACTATTAGATATAATCCAGAACTAATACAAGGGGGGGGGTTTCCAGATGTAACTGAGTGTCGTTGTCCCTGGGCTTCTTGACTTTCACACCCTTCAGCTTTGCCCCAGTGCGTCCATGCTGTCTCATCGGGATTTTATTCCAGACCTTGTGTGTAGCAGATGACACCACCTTCTTGACATTAGAGAGTCTGTTGCTAGGAGGGGGGGGGAGGGGAGGGAGGATTGCAATGATGGAGTGATGGAGTGAACAGGATGGAGCTAGACAACCTTGTCAAGGTGCTCATGGACAACACAGCCATGAGCAAGGATGTGCTCAAGGTGCTAGAGAAGTTCCAGTGAGTTCCCCTGTTTCCTGCCTCACTGGTTTCTGCTTGCATTTGCAATCAGGTGCCATGCGGCGGACACTGTGATGCAGGGAGCACCATGACAAAGACAACATGTGAAACTAGAAGCTGCACAAGGACACAATAGAGGGAAAACTACACGCAAAGTGGTGTGACTGCTGTGTTGGGCTGGAGAACATTGAGTCAGAGAGTGAGGACAACACATGGAACAAGAAGCTGCACAAGGACACGATAGAGGGCAAACTGTGCGTGAAGTGGTGTGACCGCCGCATTAGGCTCAAGAACAGCAAGTCAGAGAGTAAGGATGAGGTGACAGTGCAGGCATACGTGAAGGAGAGCAACATAAGAAGGTACTGATGCGGCACATGTTATGCTGGCTTTTAGCACTGATAAAGTAGTACCTACTATTTTCCACTGCTAATTAAAGGCTTCTTGGTACAAAATGAGTGCTAATATCATGAAATTAGAAACTGCCTTTTCAGCCACAAAAAGAGGTGGTTCCCAATTTGGAAACTCAATTCAATCCTCACAACATGTTGCTCCCAATCAAGAAATTAGACACTTGTAGATGCTTTAGACACTTTTAGACACTTTGAGACACTATTAGATATAATCCAGAACTAACACAAGGGGGGGGGGGGGTTTCCAGATGACGCTACAAGATGAATTATGCGAAGATATGAAGACTCGCATTCAACAGTTACAGGACCGTTGTAAAGATTTGATCTCAAAGTATGGTCTTAGATTGGCGATGCAGACCAACATAACTGTAGTGGACGGGTTCCAGAAGCTTGCGGATGACAAGCTACGTACGCCTGTCCCAAAGCTCATTCTAGCTGATATATCATTGACCATATGTTTCTATCCACAGTCAAGAAGATAAAGACATGGCTGAATGCACCTGACCCCTCCAAAAACTATGACAATGCGCTAGAGAAGCATCAAGAGAACACGTGCTCCTGGTTCATAAATAGACAACAATTTGACGATTGGAAGAATAACAAACTTTCGTTCATCTGGGTGTATGGAATCCATAAGCGCAACTTTGCTTCTATTAGCGAGGCAGAGTGCTGAACCATTGTAACAGCTGGCTGTGGCAAAAGTGTTCTATGGTAAGAATGTTCTACAAGCCCAAAGTGTAGGACGGCTGTTGACTATCTCATGCTAGGTCAACCACGATAGAGAACATTGTTGATCATTGTCGCGACAAGCCTTCATCTGCTATCGCATATTTTGCGTTTGATTATAGAGATGGGTGGGATGATTCAAAACGTTTTCATGGGCTAATTTTCTCACTTGTGTCACAGCTAACCGTTCAACGGTGCTTGGTTCCCAATTGTCTCAAGGTGTTGTACAAAAACAATCCATCACGCGCATCCTTGGAGTCTCTCCATGGTGTCTTGCACAGTCTTGTTGACCATTTCGAACACGTTTATTTTATCATCGACGCCCTTGACGAATGCATTAACACAGAGACACTGATTGTATTACAATGGATTGAAGCAGCTGTCAAGAATCCAGGCGGTAGGCTGCATTTGCTAGTGACAAGTTGGCAGGAGGGTGATATCAAGAGATATCTTGGCCAGCTGTGCCCTAAAGGCAACATACATGTCGAAGAAAGCAACGTCAACAATGACATCGGGCATTATGTTGACAAGACTATCAAAAATTACACCAAGCTGGCGAGCAGACGTGAGGAGATTAAGGCCAGTGTGATGAAGAATGCTCAGGGAATGGGTACCTTCATATAATCTGCACACATTGATGACTGACAATGGCGTTGAGGTTCCAGCTCGCAGTATTGCAGGTCGAGGATCTTTCCAAATGCCACAGTTGGGCTGAGATGAAGAAATGCCTGGATCATCCTTTGAAGACTTTGTTCAAAATGTATTACCAAACCTTATCCAAACTCAATTCTCAAGAACACAATGACACTGTTAGAATCCTGCAGTGGCTTGCTTTCTCTACTTGAACATTGACCCTTGCCCAATTCAACGAAATTCTCGCCATCAAGTCCAACTCAGAATTAGGTGAACCGTACTTTGATCCCGCCTCCTGATACAAGGACCCACAAGAGATTTTCCGAGTGTGCTCTGGTTTAATTATCAATTCCAAAGGTAATGCGCCTACTCATCTGATCTTTGGATTGTCTCTGTTAACGGATGGCATAAATGAAATTAAATTAGCCCATGTGACAGTCAAGGAATACTTGATGTCGATTGAATCGGCCCTTCATATCAGCGAGAGGGACTCTCACGCGCTGATATCCAAGGCTTGCCTAGCCTACCTCCTACAATTTAACTTGCTTGATTCCGAAGACGGCTGGATATCTAATTTCCCACTTGCTCGTTACACCACCCAAAATTGGGTCTCTTATGTCAGGTCTGTAGGTGAAGACAGCTTGGACAGTGTCTTGCAGGGCCTGATACACAGATTTTTCCAGTCTGAAGCCACTCTTTTCATATCCTGGGTTTGTGTTCATGGTACTATGGAAGAATCAACTCACTATCTGCCTTTTGTGGATTATTCCCTCCCGACACCTTTCCATTTACCCCTGTACTATGCTTCGTTAGCCGGTCTCAAATATGTGGTAAGCGTCCTCCTAGATGACGGCGTAGATCCAAATATTCAAGGAGGACTATACCACACTCCATTACAGGCTGCATGCGTTGAAGGTCATCATGGAATTGCGAAGCTCTTACTAGAGAGGGGAGCAGACCCACATGCTCGAGGTGGACTCTTTGTCATGACTTGTGTATTGAAAGACCATATTTTTCTTTTCTTTTCCTTTCTTACTTAATTATAGTATCACATGCTTGACCACTCACGTGACTCACCCACGTGACACTTTCCCACGTTCTGTATTTGGGCGTATTCCTTAGGAAGTCATCTGACACACGCCTACTCGTTATTAACCTACATGGTCTGTGCGCAGGGTAAATAGTATATATGAGTAGTATAGCCAGCAATATATCCCCAGCTTCGAGCTGGTTTCACCTCCAACCCTCTGAGCTCTCCACATTCTTAGGATAGTAGAGTGAGTGCCTGACGACAGAAGGTTGTCGTTAACACAAGCTCGAAGCTCCTCACAACGTCGCCCACTTCCTCTACTCGCTTCACCCGATCTCTCAGACCATCACGCTGCCTGTCCTCTTGCTCACACACTCGTATCTCCTCTCACCGCTATAACCTTCGACCTCGACCTTCCCCAACAAACCTCACGACTGGACGCAAACCTCACCCACGCCCTCAACCATCATCATCTTCACCACTCCTCTCTTACGATATTACTAGGATACGTACTTACAGACTCGCATCTCGGTAAAAAGAGTGCTCGTGACACCACCTGAGATTACGATAGTAGATAGCTACTATACGCTTCGCTCTGAACGGTTGGGCGCGTATCCTATATAAAGGAGAGCGCTTTGGGGTCTAGAATACTTCTGTCTGGTAGTCAACCCAGCTGAAGTAGGCTCTGCAACAACTGCTTTGCGAACTACTTACAAGTAGTTACTCGAAGTTACGATACTTTAGGATACACATCGGGGAGTGTTGCCTTGATCTTGTGACCTGACCAGTCCAAGCTAGCGCGCCCTGATTGGTCACCCTGGATTTCGAAACTCCACGATCCCCACCCCCTTCCCTCATCCTCTGATCACACCCCCTCTCCATCAAACTCTCAATCATCTCTCTCACTACCTCCCCCCCACGAGGATCAGTAAAGATCTTCGATACCTGGTTCTACAAAGAACGAGGAATTTACCTTGACGACGACGATACCTGGCACTACGGTGATACCACAGACCCAGTAGAAGAATCTCCCCTCCCATCTCCCTCAACAACCTCCAACAACTCTCCATGGCAGACGCAACCGACACCACCACCACCACCACTAAGAAGAGTCACGTTGCCAAACCAGAAGAATGGGATGGCCAAGATCTTGACCGATTCTGGCGCTCAGTCAGATTATACACCATAGCCAATAAAAGGGACTTCGAAACAGACGAGGACAAAATAATCTTTGCCCTCTCGTTTATGCGCAAGGGCGCAGCAGATGCATGGGCTCACAACTTCATTGACAAGGCCCTAGAACGATCCAATTGCTTGGGGAACTTGGGAAAACTTCGAGAAAGAACTCCAGTCTGCCTTCGCCGACCCCAATAAAAAAAAAACAGCGCAAGACAAACTGGCGAAACTTGCCAAGGGAACTCAATGGCGGAAGAATTCTTCCAACAATTCGATATCCTGTCAAGATCGGCAGGGTACGGTACGGACCACGACCACTTCCTAATCGATCTGGTCGAGCGGAACATGAGGTTCAGCCTGATCGAAAAGATCTACTCATCTGGCTCGATCCCCGGCACTCTTGCAGATTACAGGAAGCGTATAATAACATTGGACGCTTTGGAAAGAAGGCTCGCATCGGTCAACAGGACCTCTGGTTCTGGAAGTTCCGCAAAGGGCTCTTCTATGCCGAATTGGAGACAACCAATTGAAAAAACAAAGGCTACACCAGAGCAACCGTCAACTCCGGTGCAGACTCGAAGAGACGGCACTGGCACCACGTTTGGGGGACGTGGACAGCCAATGGACATTGAGAGAGCCCGTCGTGAGGACTGTGTTTCAACTGTGGTGAGAAGGGCCACTTGTCGCGCGACTGCTCAAAGCCGCGAAAGTCCACTAGGACCTACGCGAGGCGAGTGTTGACGGACTGTCAGAAGAGGATCGCAAGGACTTATTAGCGAGCTGGGTTTTCCCAAGGGTCAGTGAGTGGGCAGTCTGTAACCTTGCTGACCCCTGTATTATCTCTATCTGTTGAAAATTCTGATGTAATTATTGCGCATTTGAATAACACTATTCAACCAGATGAGACTACAGACATGAAAGGAAAGATAGAAACCCTAGCAAAGGAGCTAAGCATTGCGAAACAACTCGAGATACATGGAGCATATCGTCAAGTGAAGAGAAAACCCGTGAACGAGCTCATAATAGACGTGCAGATTCAATTCAATGATCAGAGAAGCTTTGCCGTAAAGCATTGCTAGACTCGGGCTGCACTGGCACAACGCTGTCAAAGGAATTTGTCAGGAAAAACAATATCAGCACCAAGAAAATCATTAAACCAATTCCTGTACGAAACGCCGATGGCAGTGTAAACTAGGGAGGACCAATAACAGACTACGTCAAAATGAAGCTCACTGTAAATGACCATGAGGAATGGATGATAGTAGCAATAGCCGAACTAGGGAAGACCGACCTCTTCATTGGGTATGAATGGCTTAAACACCACAACCCCGACATTGATTGGCAAGAAGGCTACATAAAATTTGCTCACTGTCCTCCCTCCTGTGGATATCATTACACAAACGGGCCAGTATCTGTAGAAGGAACTGGTGGACAAATCTTGGGAAGACCAACTCTTTAACACCCGCACAATTGACGTTGATGAAGATGAAGAGGAGGTCGAAACTCTAAAAAGCCAAATACCAGACTACATTGCGGACTATATTGATGTCTTCAATAAAAAGAGTTTTGACACCCTCCCAGAACATTGACCTTATGATCACGTCATTGAGCTCACACCGGACTTCAAACCATCGCGTGGGAAAATTTTCCGCCTTGACCCACACGAGTACCAAGCGATGAAAGAGTTCGTTGAGGATAATTTGAAGAGTGGTCGGATCAGACCGTTGAAATCACCCCAAGCTTCTTCCTTCTTCTTTGTCGGGAAAAAGGACGGTAGCCTGCGACCAGTACAGACTACAGGGAACTAAACAAATACACGGTCAAAAACCGTTATCCCATTCCCAATCCCCAGACATTGATAGATAGGATTAAAGATGCCACAATCTTCTCCAAATTTGACATTCGATGGGGATACCCAAATATCCGCATGAAAGAAGGAGAAGAATGGAAAGCGGCATTTATAACTGAGCTTGGAGTGTTTGAACCCACCACCATGTTCTTTGGGTTGTGCAACTCCCCAGCGACCTTTCAGAATTTTATGGATGACATTTTCAAGGATGAACGCATACGCTTCGCAATCATAATCTATATAGATGATATCCTGGTATTTTCCAAAGACCAGGAAACTCATCAAGCAACCACGTCGCGTTATGCAAATACTCCGTGAAAACCATCTATATCTGAAGATCGAAAAATGCACCTTTGACGCACCGGAAGTGGAATTCCTAGGCCTCATTGTAGGAAACGGACAAATCCGCATGGATCCTAAAAAGTCGCTGCAATCACAGAATGGCCAGTTCCCAAAACAGTTAAGGAAGTTCAATCCTTTAACGGGTTCTGCAACTTCTATCGGCGCTTTGTAAAGGATTATAGCAAAATTGTGCGTCCGTTGACTCAACTGACCGGGAAAGCGGAATGGACTTGGGGCCAGAACAGGAAAATGCATTTAACACCCTGAAAAATGTAATTTCCACTGAACCAGTCCTAGCGCTACCACAGGATAACTGTCCCTTCCGGGTTGAAGCGGACTCGTCGAACTTTGCCATTGGGGCTGTTCTATCCCAGAAAGTAGACAATAAATGGCGACCTGTAGCATTCATGTCTAAAGCGCTGCAAGAAGCAGAGCGCAACTACGAATCTATGACAAGGAATTGCTCGCTATTGTCACTGCCCTGGAAGAATGGCGTCATTACCTGCTGGGAGCCTCAGAGCCTTTTGAAATCTGGTCAGACCACCAAAATCTGCAGTATTTCCGAAAACCCCAAAAATTAAATCGTCGACAAGCTCGTTGGTACTCGGAATTACAGTCATATGATTTCCACTTAATTCATAAACCAGGAAATCAAATGACCAAACCCGACATCCTCTCGAGACGAGCAGACTTCGAAAGGGGGAAAAAGGATAACTCAGACATTGTCATGCTGAAACCAGAGTGGTTCATTGAGACACTAGCAGTGGCTTATAAAGACAAGAAAATCCTCGAACGCATAAGGGAATCTGTGGATAAGGATGAAGGGATTGTCGCAAAAAGATTTGAAAATAACGACAGATCCTGGACTCTAAATGAAGACGGCTACATTATGGTGAATGACAGACTATATGTCCCAAACAGTGATACCCTTCGAGACGACATCATTCGAGCGCACCATGACTCACCACTCTCGGGTCATCCTAGCAAAGTAAAAACACAGGAATTGATTGAAAGAGATTATTGGTGGCCTCGAATTGGTCAAAATGTCAAAGACTACGTAAAGGGATGCATCACATGTCAAAGGACAAAAGTCATTAGAACCAAACCGTCCAATCCCTTGAACCCTAATGAGATTCCAATAGAACCATGGGAAATAATATCTGTAGATCTCATCGGACCCTTGCCTGAATCAAAGGGTTTCAACTCAATAGCAGTCTTTGTGGACCGTCACTCCAAAATGATCCACTTAGCTCCAACCACAGTTGAGTTAACCTCCGAAGGCATGGCACGATTATTTAGAGATCACGTATTTAAACTCCATGGACTACCTAGGAAAATCATAAGCGATCAAGGACCACAGTTTGCGTCGAAATTCATGAAGGACTTCTGTACCCTTGCTGGAATAGAGCAGAATCTGTCAACAGCCTTTCATCCCCAAACGGATGGTCAAACTGAACGAATGAATCAGGAAATTGAAGAATACCTTCGTATCTTCATAAATCATCGTCAGACCGATTGGGCAGAATGGTTACCTCTGGCCGAATTCTCGTACAATGATAAGAGTCATTCTGGCACCAAACTTTCCCCGTTTTTTGTCAATTATGGAAAGCAGGTGAACAAAGGACTTAGTACGAGAAAACAGGTGTCAAACGAATCTGCTGAACAGTTCCATAAGCGTATGAAGGACATTCATGAAGAAGCCACATCAGCTCTAAAGAAAGCAGCGGAAACCATGAAGCGATTCTACGACAGAACTAAGGGAATCTCTATTGATTATAAAATTGGAGACTTAGTCTGGCTTGATGCCACTAATATCCAAATAAATCGTCCCGCCAAAAAACTGTCAGATTGTCGATATGGACCGTTTGAAATCTTAGAGAAAATTGGAAAGTCATCGTATCGATTAAAATTACCGATACAATGGAAACGGATTCACCCTGTCTTTAATGAAGTGCTTCTACACCCATACGTAAAACCTTCATCTGCACTTCAAAAGACGGATGTCCCCCTCCACCGGATATTATCGATAACGTTGAGGAATATGAAGTTGAGGAAATTGTGGACTCAAAAATGTACCGTGGGAAACTCAAGTATCTAGTGCACTGGAAGGGATACCCAATTGAGGAAAGGACTTGGGAACCTGTCGAGAATCTCTCAAATTCTCAGGAATACATTGACGAATTCCATAAGAAACATCCCTCTGCCCCTCGATGTACTGATACCTCACGAATACGTTTCCATAAAATCGTGTCTGATAATATTCCACAACGACCCATGCTTTTCGATTGGACGGATGGCAAGCTAAAAGGACTAGAAGAAGGATTGAGGACAATCCCCTTAAAAGCAGGGTAATGTCATGACTTGTGTATTGAAAGACCATATTTTTCTTTTCTTTTCCTTTCTTACTTAATTATAGTATCACATGCTTGACCACTCACGTGACTCACCCACGTGACACTTTCCCACGTTCTGTATTTGGGCGTATTCCTTAGGAAGTCATCTGACACACGCCTACTCGTTATTAACCTACATGGTCTGTGCGCAGGGTAAATAGTATATATGGAGTAGTATAGCCAGCAATATATCCCCAGCTTCGAGCTGGTTTCACCTCCAACCCTCTGAGCTCTCCCACATTCTTAGGATAGTAGAGTGAGTGCCTGACGACAGAAGGTTGTCGTTAACACTCTTGGGGAATGCACTACAGGCAGCGGTAGCTAAGGGTTCCGATGTGACCGTCAAGCTCCTGCTCAAGAAAGATGCTGACCCAAATGTCCAGGGTGGAGGATATGGGAATGCACTGCAGGCAGCGACAGCTAAGGGTTCTGAGGCCATTGTCATGGTCCTGCTTGAGAAGGGAGCAGATCCAAATGTTGAGGGCGGGAGACATGGCACTGCACTGCAGGTGGCGGCAGCCAAGAGTTTTGTGGACATTGTTAAGCTTCTGCTCGAGAAGGGAGCTGATCCACATGTCCAAGGTGGAAAATATGGCACTGTGCTGCAGGCGGCGGCATTGAAGGGTTCTGCGGTCATCGTCAAGCTCCTCCTTGACAGTGGAGTTGATCCGAATGTCCAGGGTGGATATAGCACTGTAATGCAGGCAGCGGCAATTGGGGGTTCCGAGGCCGTCGTCAAGCTCCTGCTCAACAGTAGAGTCGATCCAGATGTCTGTTACGAACTGCTCGTTCGATAACCTCAGAGTAGCGGTTCTTCCCTAGGTCGCGCAGTGATGTGAGGGAGTTGTCAAGTCCGACTGTATTGGGGTACAGTAGGGACAAAGGTACACAGTAGGGAGACTGTGTGGAAGCGAGGGCGCTGTGTAGGAAGACACAGCGATAACGAAGGAGAATAGACTAAGGTCCTTTAGCCTATTCTATGGGCCTTATATACTGCATGCGGCCATGACATGTGAATCTTCCTTTAGGACTGCCTCTGCTCGATATATCCCGATGTCCCACTTCCCTTCCGATGCTGAGTGATCCATCGGATTAGTCGGCCTTTGAGGGAATGCCGAATACCTTGTTGTACGCTCCAATGAGGAGCCGCCTAGTGTTGGTACGCTGGATGTTGGGTTAGACGTGCTCCGATGAGCCCCGAGATCCCAATCGTAACAATACCCCCTTTCTACGTCCAGTCGCCTGAACGGACCAGACCACGCTTCATTACGGGCCATGCCCTGCGTGCACCTCTTCCATCATCTCGAATCGTTCTTAACCATCTTGTCCGGATGCGTCTTCCGGCACGACTTCGTTTTCTGGGGCGAAGACCGACTTACGTCGTTTACAACGCCTAGGAGTTTTCCTTCTCCGTCGATTTCGTTTGTTTTGAGTTCCTAGTGGTTCTCCAGGCCACGTCTCCCTTCCGATGTTTTCCTTCACCAAAGTTTTGATGCGAGTCGCAAATCTGAGGGTTTGTACTTGGCTTGACGAAGAAGTTATCTCCCGCCTGTGCCTCCTTTGTTTTGATTCCTAGCGGGTACCCATCCCGCGTCATCCTACCGGCTGGCCTCCGGTCCTCGTCAGATCCACTCGGTCCAGGCCTTCCCTGGACTCTTTTTGTTCACCAGGCCGATCCTGGGGATGTCAAGAAGATGATGTTGCAAAGATTATTAAGGTGGTGAGATAGAAACTCGACTTCTTGTTTGAGTCGGTTGAATGCGGGGTTGCTGTGTGGTATTCCCTCTGGTGTGGAAGTTTGGGTCGTTCCTAGACCGTAGGTAGTTTTATCGCGTCATTACGGACGGTCCTGCTAGTTTACTCCTAGGTTGTTGCGGACCTATAAATAACACCTGTTCCTGTAACGATCCTAGAGTGAGGACTTTTCTGCGCGCCGGATCATTCATCGGTGATGCGCATAGGGCCAAAGACCAATTTCCGCAGCTCTAGAGGTTGTGTCGTCTGGAGGAAGAAGGTGACGGTTTATGCTATATCAAACCGGATAACTTATTTTTGGATCAGTGTACAAAGAGTTCTCATCTTTGGACACTGATCTAACGAGGAGAGTGGTGCCAGAATAGTCGTCCTATTTTGACACGACTCACCCAGCCCGTAACTGACGGGTCGCCTCAGTTTATCGTCATGACTGGACGTCCGTAGTTTAATCGTCTTTTCGGACGCATGCTATTGTCCGACTGTGCCTTGAGTCCCGATAGATTTGTGCCTCCAAGGCGAGGGTAGTTTAGGGTCGTTTCGGACCAAGGCGTCTCCCTAGAACAGAGGGAGACTGTAGTTTACCGTCATTGCGGACTTTAGCCTGCCTAACTTGAATAGGCAGTCTAAACAACCCAGTTTAACGTCATGGAGGACGTTTGGTGAGGGACATGAACTTGTCCCACAACAACGTATCTCGAGGCACTGTCCCAGTTGCCTCTTGACTGGCTCTTGAAGCGGAATTTCTTGCTTCTGACTTCAAGAGTAGACTGAACGGCCATGGAGTAGTCGCGGTCCTTGTCGGATAGCTGGCAACCCGCTCCATGTCTCCAGACCCCTCGCACGGAATTGAACCGTGTCGACCCCAGATTCTTTTACCGTAAGGCGCATGGAATCTGGAAGCGCCTTGACCTAGTCGGCAGGGTTCCAAGCCAGTGGGGCCTCCGTTCCGCACTGCTGGAATACAACCACACTCCGAGGGTCGTGGTAGTTTTACGTCGTTCCGGACGAACACCTACTCTGTCCGTTGCAGAGTTCCGAAGGCCGCCTTGCCGCAGATATCTCCCTGCGTTGAAGAGCGAGGTAAGGTTCCTGTGAACGGGTAGGTGTTTGGCCGGGAACTAGTTTATCGTCATTGCGGACCATTGGCCGGGAACTAGTTTATCGTCATTGCGGACCAAGCCCTCGTAGTTTTACATCGTTGCGGATGTAAGGCCCTCCGCCTGACTCTGTCAGCCCCATACGGTGGCCCGTCCTGGCTGAGAGGTTTCTTCTTTTGTGCCTCGTTCAGTTAACTTTCATCGTTAGTAGGTCGCATCTCCTACTAGCGTGCATCGCAGCGAGGGTCCCCTAATGCGGAAAAGACCCTGTAAAACTGGGGATCCAAAGAGGGACGCCCAAACTCCTGTCAGACCTTGACAGCGAGGGAGTAACATAGCACCCGATGAGCCACGACCGGAATATGCATCTTGCGAGCCCTTGACGCCATCACTCGTCAAGGGGAAAAGCCAGCGGCATAGGAATATCTGTTGAATCCAAGGTCCTCCTAATGCGGAAAGGGACCTGTAAAACTGGGGATCCAAACGGGACGCCCGATTCGTCTGTCAGAATACCTCTTGACAGCGAGAGGTCGCTTGTGTGTTTTCCTTCGTTCTGCTCCGAAGGAAAGATGAAAAGCTGAACTCGGCCCTGCCAGGCCTGGACAGGTACTTCCCCTGCCTTCTTATCTTTTCACAGTTTAACGACATGCAGGTCAACGACTTGAGCGGATCGTCGTCCGGGTTCGAGGTTTTCCTTCCTATCTTAGTTTAACGTCTTCGCGGACGACTGTAGTTTTACGTCGTTTCGGACGAACATCCAGTTTAACGTCATGGTGGACGTTGTCGGTTGTCCTGTTCGTGTAACCGTTACCTGGGGTGCGGAGGTCCTCTCCTTCCGCTACCCTAATATCCCCCAGCGGGTTTCCAAAATCCCCTTCTCCTTCATCGGCTCGCGCGTAGACGTCGTAGTCGTAGTCGTCGTATTGCTGGTCGAGGGCGTCCCATGCGTCTAACTCTGCTCTTGTCCATGTAGCAGTTCGGCCCACCTCCGAGTGAGGATGAGGAGTGCGGCGGCGTGTTCGCGGACTTTCTCTCGTATCTCCATGATCTCGATTTCTGCGCACAACCGGCGTATTTCCCTGTCGAGGAAGTCGAGCGTGGCCTCCTTGTATTGCCTCCGTACGTCCTCTGGCCCGGGTCGCTCTCTCGTGTCGTCGATAGAGAGGGGGATGCTCGTTGTCGGTACTGGGCTCGGCTCTGGCTGAGAGGAGACGAGTTTGTCCATCTCGTCTGGCTTGTCGCTGTACGGTGGTCCAGATGTACTCGGTTTGTGCGGAGGCGTCTCTATGGCTCGCAGGTTGTACCGCCCGACGGTTGTCTCGTTCCATGGTACAACCCGGTACGGTTCGACTCGAATGGGACGGGATTGAGCTGTATCTGTGTCGGCCAGTAGGGCCGGTACCAATTCCAGGTTGACGAATGAGGAGAACTCATGGGGATGGATGAGTAAGGCATGCTGCCCTGTGTTCCCTCGCGCGTACCATGAGGCAACGCGGTGATTCTCGGTGTAGGCCAGGACCCTAACTCGGTCACTGGCGTTCGCCAACCGACGTGGAACATCGCTTCCCTCGCTGCCGGGTTGTCCTGCCAGGAGTTAGCTAGCCGCTGCAAGGCTAGAGCGACAGCCATTTGGATTACCGATCCGATTGTGGTCCGCTGCAGGAGGGCATCGCCTAGTCCTTCCAACTCTCCGGGTCGAGGACTTCCACTACTGGCAAGGGGTCCGCTGGGTCCGGAAGATGATGCATTACCCGCTGTTGCGTCTGGTACATCTCCGTCAACATCTGTAGCCGGGCTTGGCATCGTCGTAGGTCGAAGTACTCGGACACCGCTGCCCAGGAGCTCTGGTCTCGATGCTTCTGGTTCCACTGCATTGCCCGGATCCTTCTTCCTTCTGTCGGATCTGTCTGAGGGTGATCGTCATAAGCTCCCTCAGTCCTTGATGGGGGTTCCGATACTCTGATTCCTGTACTGGTACCAGGTCCGGTATGTCCACTGGTAAGGACCTGCGCCTGGTTCGATGGGTCCATTCTTCTGGTATCTGGGTTTGGAATGGCAAGAATGATGTCTGGCGAGGAGTTTCGCGACAGTGATGATGCTGAGTTGGTGGTTCCTCCTCCGATGAACATGGCATGCTCTGATGGAGAGTCTCGTTGGTGTGGGGAGAAGTAGGAAGTGGAGGAATCTGTCATGTAGGGGGTAGATGGTCTTTTCTCTTTTTCCCATCGGCCCTCTCTTATACTGTTGCATCCACTTGCAATCCCGTGGCTTTTGGACGATTGGGATATCTTCGGTGATATTCCTGTAAGGCTTCATCAGCCGTTCCCTTCAATAGGGCCCAGGGTTCCCATGAATTGTCCGCTTCAGGATACCCGACCCACTTCACGAGGTACTTGGTCCCACGACCGTGGCGTTTTGAGTCCAGAACGGCTTCAACTTCGAAGTGCTCCTCCTCATTTAGGATTTCTGGCGGTGGTTTGGGGAAATTCTTCCCATGGGCCGTTGTCTCGTGATATTCTGTGAGTATCGATGCATGGAACACGGGGTGGATTTTCCATTGTTTGGGAATTTCCAAGCGGTAGGCCACGGTTCCGACCTTCCCTTTTACCTTGAAAGGGCCATATCGCCGAGGTGCTAATTTCGCCTTCGGGTGCGTCGTGTGGATGTGTGTTCCTTCTAACCACAAGAGTGTTCCTTCTCTCCATTGTGGGAGTTTTCGGTGAGAGTCTCTGTCTTTCGCGTGTTGCGCAGCCATGCGCAGGCTAGATGCCGCCTCTTCCTGAACCTCTCGGATTGCTTTATCCTTTCGGCTACCGCAGGGACGTTGGTGTTTAGCGCTACGTCTGCCGAGTACGGTGGATTATACCCATAAAGGACTTCGAATGGTGATCTTCCTGTGGCCGAATGTTGTCGACTGTTATGGGCAAATTCTGCAAAAGAAAGTAATTCCACCCAATTGTCCTGATGGTGGTTGCAGAAGACTCGTAGAATTGTTCAATCTCCTGGTTTACTCGCTCGGTTTCTCCGTCTGTTTGGGATGATACGCTGTACTCAGCGCGGGACAATACCTAGTCCTTTCCATAGTTCCCTAGTGAATGTGGCCGCGAACTGTGGTCCTCGGTCGGACACTACTTTAACGGGGAGACCGAAGCGTTTGAAGACATTGTCTTGGAAAAGCTTCGTGGTTTCTTCTGCCGTTATTGTTTTCTTGCACGGGGTAATGACGATTCCCTTGGATAGTCCTTGGTCTACCACCACGTTGATCGAGTCGAACCTCCGCTCTCTGGGAGGTCGGTTACAAAGTCGGTGGAGACGAATTTCCAAGGCGTGTCCGTGGTTTCCATGGTTGGATTGGCGGATGAGTGCGGTGTGGCAGGTTCTTCGTGGATTGGCACGTTGCACAGCCGTCCACGTAGTTATGGACGAACTTTGTCATTTCTTGCCACCAATAGTTTCGTCGCACCAGCTCCAAGGTTTTCAACCTTCCTGGGTGTCCGACGCTATGGAATCGTGGTGAGTTTTGACAATGGCTCTTCGTATGGTGTCATCCTTTGGTACACAGATACGCCCATTGCGGCGGATAATTCCTTCCTCGTGTGTCCAATTATTTAGCTGTGGCCAAAGAGCGGTGGTCTTTCCCGGTAATCGCTTGTAGTGCCGTTTTTACTACCGTGTCTCGTTCCGAGCGAGAATGGCGAATGAGTGTTAGGAGGTTCGAGGACTGTAACTCCGTAGATCGGACCCGCACGTCCACTAGTGTTTCCTCTGAATCGGCGAAAAGTTTGGACGGTAGAAGGGTTGCGCCTTGTTGTCATTCTCCACCCCCTCATTAAGGTCTGGCCGCCTGGACAGAGCATCGGCGTGATTAGTGGAGCCAGCCTTGTGGAGGAGTGTGAAGTCAAATTGGATAAAAACAAGCTCCAGCGAGCTTGGCGTCGAGTAAGGTCGCGCGCAGATTGGAAGTAGACCAGGTTTTTATGGTCGGTCCAAATTCGAACGGATGACGGGCCCCTTCCAGGTAGTGTTTCCAATGGTCCAAAGCCTTGATGATGGCGAGTAATTCCGATCATGGACGTCGTAATTCCGCTCTGGAGGGGCGAAGGACCCCGATAAATAAGCGACGGGTGCCAGGCTTTGTGGCCCTTCTTGCAGTAAAACTGCCCCATAAGCGGTGAGCGATGCGTCAGTGACTAGCCGGAAAGGTTGCATAGGGTCCGGGTAGAGCAAGACGGGCTTCTTTGTGAAGGCCGCTTTCAGCGTGTCAAATGCCTCTGGCAGGCCTCCGTCCAATTCCATTTAGCGTCCTTCTTGGTGAGGTCATGCAGGGACGAGTGACGAAGGAGAATTTCTCGATGAAACGACGGTAAAAGTTCCCTAGTCCCAAAAACGAGCGAATGTCCCGACTGTGCGAGGGACAGGCCATTCTTCAATAGCGGCCACCTTGGAGTCCTCCATCGCAACGGAGTCTGCTGAAATCGTATACCCCAGGTAGTTGAGTTTGGCCTTGTGGAACTCGCACTTTTCCGGTTTGAGGTAGAGATCATTGTCGCGCAGGATTTTCATGACCTGTTTTATCACCAAGACGTGTTCGGCTACGTGGCCGTGAAAATGAGGATGTCGTCCATGTACACTGTGATTTTTCTAGCGAGGATGAGATCTTGAAGATCATGTTCATCATGGCTTGGAAAGTGGCCGGTGAATTGGTGAGTCCGAAGAACATGACCGTGGGCTCAAAGAGTCCTAAAGGCGTTACAAAGGCGCCTTGGACTCGTCCCCTCCTTGATCCGGATGTTATTATACCCCAACGGACGTCCAATTTGGAGAACACTTTGGCTCCTTTGATGACGTCCAAGAGTTCCTGTATCAGAGGCAGGGGCAAACATTCCTGACCGTGTGTTCATTCAAGTGCCGATAATCCTGCACAGGGCGGAGTTTTCCATCCTTTTCACTGATGAAAAAGAAAGAGGCCGCGCTGTGTGCCGTGGATCGGCGGATAGTTCCCCTTGCCAGGTGTTCCTTGACGAATTTTCCTAGTTTGTCATGTTTTTCTGGGCTGAGCAGGAAAATCCTAGGTGCCTGTGGAACGAAAGTCGGTTTTAGATCGATGGCATGGTCCCAGATCGTGTGTTCGGGAGCCGTTGAGACCGTCGTTCGCTGAAGATGTCGAGGTACTCGTGATATGGTGACGGTACCGGTCCTTCAGATTCGTGAATCAATTTCTTCTTCCAGGTCTTCGTCAAAGCTGGCGAGACCGGTTGGCTCTGGAGCGACTTTCCTGATGACTGGTTCCTCCTTGTTCACCTGAACAGGGAGGTTAAACTTGTGTTGGGATTTTCGACGTCGCTCTACGTCAGCGAGTATGTCGAGCATCTTTTGCTTCCTTGGGCGCGTTTGTCCCAAAGGTTCACCAAGGCCGTTTTGAATTCGCTGTTGTCAGCGTGCGCCATCTTTCTCTCGGCCATCCTCTGGGGTCCGAGAGATCGTGTACCAAGCGAGGTTTTTCTCGGTGCGTTTTCCTGCCATTGTTCAGCCGTCCTTCGGCCAATGGTTCCTCTTTGCTCGGGTAATTCCATACGGTTGTTCGCATAGGGATCGGCACCCATCGAACCGTACTTCACGTTTCCTCCATCGAATAGAAGGATCGTGGTATCGTAACCAATCTGTCCCCAGGAGCATGTCGTCTCTCCCAGATTGGTGATGAACATTTGAACGCGTTCCGTGTGCGTTCGTCCTTGTTGGTCTGTGATGGTTAGGTTACCATCACGCCTCTTGTGATGAGGCCGTTTTGTTAATAGAGTCGTCGACGTTTCGTACTCGAATGGGTCGGTCAATGGATAGCTGGAAGGTTGTGTTTCCATACCCAGGATTCGTTGACCAAGATCCCTTCGCAGGCTGAGTCGATCGTTGCTCTGGCTCCAGCTCTTCGGCTTCGAGTGTCAACTTCACGTTCAAACGGAGGAGTAATGATGTGATGGTTCATTGCTCGTACGTTGATACATTTGACCCCTCCTTCGACCGTCTCTCTCTCTCTTGCTGGCAGAGGAGAGGCTAAGAAAACCCTGTGCTACGTCACAGCACCTGCTTGGCTTCGTCCGTGTCTAGCTCTTTAAGAGCCTTCGGACGTAGCAGCACACCGACGGGTCGGTCGAGTGTCGTCGGTCAGGCGGTACGTAGCGTCCTCCATGGTGCGGAGGGGTCTCGGGTGCGGTAGAGTTCGCGGGTTCCACCGAATGACGAGGTTGTGGTACCCGACGGTGGTGCGATCAGAACTCCCTCCTCCAATCCTCGATGAAGTCCGACGTTTCCCCCAGTTGGGGTTCTTGGTCGTCATCCTCTTCCATGTCCACTTCGCGAGCTCTCCAACCTCCTCTTCCCACTGGCGACGCGGATTTCCTCTAGTCGGCCGAAGGCCTCTAGATTTGGATGATGAGCGACAATCCTGTGCAAATGCCCGGGTTTCCCGCAGGCGTAACACGTGATAAAGGGCTTGCCCTCATGCGTCCGCTTGTTCTGGCTGTACGCCTTTTCCTCGAGGCGTCGATATCCATATCGACGACCTGGTTATTCATTCTTCGAGGGGCGTTGGTGGAATTGTACGGGGAGTGGAGCGAAGGTGGAAGCGATCTAGAAATCGCTTTGAAGTTTGTGGAGCTGGCGAGGAGTGTCTTTTGAGCACTGCGGGCTCTCATGCGGCCGTCTATTTCACAGGCCATGTTGATCCAATCTTGGATCGTGTCCTTCGGCGGAGTTCGCGGTCGTAGATTTTATCCAGACCTTCGGATCTAGTCCTCTTGATAATAAGGACTTGTTCCTTGCGGCGATATCGGCGTCGGCGGCGATGGTGAACTGATTGGAGTATTCGTCCACCGTCATGCGACCTTGTGAGAAGGTCATGAGGGCGCTACGGGCCTTGTCCACCTTCCCTGACTCCTTGAATGGAGCTCGAACTCTCCTTGAAGTCTTCCACGTTCCCAGGGTCGTGGGAGGATCTGCCCGATGGTCTATTGAGGAAGTTCTCTGCCCACACGCCTGCCGTTCCGGACCGCATGCAAGAGAGGACCAGGGAGATCCGATCCTCATCGGTCTTGTATCGATCGATTTGTGACAAAAGAGGAGGCATTGGAGCATGAAATGCTGCGACTCGGTTTATTGCCTGTAAAATTGTCGGGAAGCTTGAGCTTTCCTCGACCTGGTTGTACTGTGTGGGGGCGGTTCCTCCGCCCGCGGAGCGGTCCTGCTCCTGATTGACATGATGTTTCGGGGTTTGTGTGTACGGGCGTCTGTGCGTCCGAGTATCTGAGTGGGAGGATCCTTCCTCTTCTTCTTCCGAGGTGTCCGTACTACGGGCTCGGGTTCTCTGTATTGTGGTGGGGGTACCCAATCGGCTTGGACTTCGTTCCAAGCCCACTCTGCTTCTGTTCCGTCTCTAAGGTGAAAAAGTACTGTCCGTCCCGAAACGAGCAGTTATCGAAGTTTGGTGGGGCCCTCTGGTTTGTATCCGAGTAAAACCACGAGGCGCCTTGTCTGTGGATGGGACGATTGTTTTGACGGAGTTGATTATCGATTCGTCTAGTGCCTGGTGGTATCCTAGGCCTAGTCTTGCTCCAGCGTATAAGAGTAACACTCTCTCAGTGGGGGTCTATGCCACTGAGAGGTGTGAGAGAGAGTGTGGCAGCGAGCAAGTAGTGCGCAAGGTAGGGGCGTGGTCGAGTCTATTCTAATGTTACGAACTGCTCGTTCGATAACCTCAGAGTAGCGGTTCTTCCCTAGTCGCGCAGTGATGTAGGGATGTCAAGTCCAACTGTATTGGGGTACAGTAGGACAAGGGTACCCGGTGTAGGAAGACACAGGGTACGAGGGTACTGTGTAGGAAGACACAGTAAATACGAAGGAGAATAGACTAAGGTCCTTTAGCCTATTCTATGGGCCTTATATACTGCATGCGGCCATGACATGTGAATCTTCCTTTAGGACTGTCCCTTGATATATCCCGATGCCCCACTTCCCTTCCGATGCTGATTGATCCATCGGATTAGTCGGCTTTGAGGGAATGCCGAATACCTTGTTGTACGCTCCGATGAGGAGCCGCCTAGTGTTGTACGCTGGATGTCGGGTTAGACGTGCTCCGATGAGCCCCGAGATCCCAATCGTAACAATACCCCCTTTCTACGTCCGGTCGCCTGAACGGACCAGACCACCTCTTCATACGGGCCATGCCCTGCGTGCACCTCTTCCATCATCTGAATCGTTCTTGACCATCTTGTCCGGATGCGTCTTCCGGCACGACTTCGTTTTCTGGGGCGAAGACCGACTACGTCGTTACAACGCCTAGAGTTTTCCTTCTCCGTTGATTTCGTTTGTTTGAGTTCCTAGTGGTTCTCCAGGCCACGTCTCCTTCCGATTTTTCCTTCACCGAAGTTTTGATGCGAGTCGCAAATCTGAGGGTTTGTACTTGGCTTGACGAAGAAGTTATCTCCCGCCTGTGCCTCCTTTGTTTGATTCCTAGCGGGTACCCATCCGCGTCTCCTGCCGGCTGGCCTCCGGTCCTCGTCAGATCCACTCGGTCCAGGTCTTCCCTGGACTCTTTTTGTTCACCAGGCCGATCCTGGGGGTGTCAAGAAGATGATGTGCAAAGATATTAGGTGGTGAAATAGAAACTCGACTCTTGTCTGAGTCGGTTGAATGCGGGGTCGCTGTGTGGTATTCCCTCTGGTGTGGAAGTTTGGGTCGTTCCTAGACCGTAGGTAGTTTTATCGCGTCATTACGGACGGTCCTGCTAGTTTACTTTGAGGTCGTTGCGGACCTATAAATAACACCTGTTCTTAACGAGCCTAGAGTGAGGACTTTTCTGCGCGCCGGATCATTCATCGTGATGCGCATAGGGCCAAAGACCAATTTCCGCAGCTCTAGGGTTGTGTCGTCCAAGGAGAAGAAGGTGACGGTTTATGCTATATCAAACCGGATAACTTATTTTTGGATCAGTGTACAAAGATCTCATCTTTGGACACTGATCTAACGAGGAGAGTGGTGCCAGAATAGTTGTCCTATTTTGACACGACTCACCAGCCCGTAACAGACGGGTCGCCTCAGTTTATCGTCATGATGGACGGTCCGTAGTTTTATGTCTTTTCGGACGCATGCTATCGTCCGACTGTGCCTTGAGTCCCGATAGATTTGTGCCTCCAAGGCGAGGGTAGTTTAGGGTCGTCTCGGACCACCTCCCTAGCAAAGGGGAACTAGTTTACCGTCATTGCGGACTTTAGCCTGCCTAACTCAAATAGGCAGTCTAAACACCCAGTTTAACGTCATGGAGGACGTTGGTGAGGGACATGAACTTGTCCCACAACCACGTACCTCGAGGCACTGTCCCAGTTGCCTCTTGACTGGCCCTTGAAGCGGAATTTCTTGCTTCTGACTTCAAGGTAGACTGAACGGCCATGGAGTAGTCGCGGTCCTTGTCGGATAGCTGGCAACCCGCTCCATGTCTCCAGACCCCTCGCACGGAATTGAACCGTGTCGACCCCAGATTCTTTTACCGTAAGGCGCATGGAATCTGGAAGCGCCTTGACCTAGTCGGCAGGGTTCCAAGCCAGTGGGGCCTTCCGCACTGCTGGAATGCATCCACACTCCGAGGGTCGTGGTAGTTTTCCGTCGTTCCGGACGAACGCCTACTCTGTCCGTTACAGAGTTCCGAAGGCCGCCTTGCCGCAGATATCTCCTGCGTTGAAGAGCGAGGTAAGGTTCCTGTGAACGGGTAGGTGTTTGGCCGAACTAGTTTATCGTCATTGCGGACCAAGCCATTCGTAGTTTTACATCGTTGCGGATGTAAGCCCTCCGCCTGACTCTGTCAGCCCCATACGGTGGCCCGTCCTGGCTGAGAGGTTTCTTCTTTTGTGCCTCGTTCAGTAATTACTGACACCGTAGTAGGTCGCATCTACTAGTGTGCATCGCAGCGGTCCCCTAATGCGGAAAAGACCCTGTAAAACTGGGGATCCAAAGAGGGACGCCCAAACTCCTGTCAGACCTTGACAGCGAGGAGTAACATAGCACCCGATAGCCACGACCGGAATATGCATCTTGCGAGCTTGACGCCATCACTCGTCAAGGGAAAAGCCAGCGGCATAGGTTATTTGCTGAATCCAAGGTCCTCCTAATGCGGAAAGGGACCTGTAAAACTGGGGATCCAAACGGGACGCCCGATTCGTCTGTCAGAATACCTCTTGACAGCGAGAGGTTCGCTTGTGTGTTTCCTTCGTTCTGCTCCGAAGGAAAGATGAAAAGCTGACTTTCGGCCCTGCCAGGCCAGGACAGGTACTTCCCCTGCCTTCTTATCTTTTCACAGTTTAACGACATGCAGGTCAACGACTTGAGCGGATCGTCGTCCGGGTTCGAGGTTTTCCTTCCTATCTTAGTTTAATGTCTTTGCGGACGATGTAGTTTTACGTCGTTTCGGACGAACATCCAGTTTAACGTCATGGTGGACGTCGGTTGTCCTGTTCGTGTAACCGTTACCTGGGGTGCAGAGGTCCTCTCCTTCTGCTACCCTAATATCCCCCAGCGGGGTTGCCAAATCCCCTTCTCCTTCGTCGCTCGCGCATAGCCTCGTAGTCGTAGTCGTCGTATTGATGGTCGAGGGCGTCCCATGCGTCTATTCGCTCTTGTCCAGTAGCAGTTCCCCATCTCCGATGAGACGAGGAGCGCGGCGTGTTCGCGGATTTTCTCTTACTCCATGATCTCGACTTCTGAAGGACGAATTTCCCTGTCGAGGAAGTCGAGCGTGGCCCCTCGTATTGCCTCCTCGTCCTCTGCCGGGTCGCTCTCGTGCCGTCGGTAGAGGGGGTGCTCGTTGTCGGTGCTGGGTTCGGCTCTGGCGGAGAGGAGCGGGTTTGCCTCGTTCGCTTGTCGCTGTACGGTGGTCCAGACGTATTCGGTCTGTGCGGAGGCGTCTCGATGGCTCGCAGGTGTACCCCCGAGTTCTCGTTCCATGGTACAACCCGGTACGGTTCAACCCGAATGGAACGGGATGAGCTGTATCTGTGTCGGCCATAGGGCGGTACAATTCCAGTTGACGAAAGAGGAGAACTCATGGGATGGATGAGTAGGGCATTGCCCTGTGTTCCCTCGCGCGTACCATGAGGCAACGCGTGATTCTCGGTGTAGGCCATGACCCTAACTCGGTCACTGGCGTTCGCCAACCGACGTGGAACATCGCTTCTCGCTGCCGGGTTGTCCTGCCAGGACATTAGCAGCCGTTGTAAGGCCAGAGCGACAGCCATTTGGATTACCGATCCAATGTGGTCGCTGTAGAGGGCATCGCCTAATCCTTCCAACTCTCCGGGCTGAGGACTTCCACTACTGGTAAGGGGTCCTCCGGGTCCGGAAGGTGTGCATTACCCGCTGTTGCGTCTGGTACATCTCCGTCAACATGTCCAGCCGGGCTTGGTATCGTCGCAGGTCGAAGTACTCGACACTGCTGCCCAGGAGCTCTGGTCTCGTTTCTGGTTCCACTGCATTGCCGGATCTCTCTTCCTTCTGTCGGATCTGCCTGAGGGTGATCGTCATGAGCTCCCTCAATCCTTGATGGGTTCCGATACTCTGATTCCTGCACTGGTACTAGGTCCGGTATGTCGCTGGTAAGGACCTGCGCCTGGTTCGGGTCCATTCTTCTGGTATCGGGTTTGGAATGGCAAGAATGATGTCTGGCGAGGAGTTTCGCGACGGTGAGGATGCTGAGTCGGTGGTTCCTCCTCCGATGAACATGGCATGCTCTGATGGAGAGTCTCGTTGATGGGGAGAAGTAGGAGTGGAGGAATCTGTCATGTAGGGGTCGATGTCTTTTCCTTTCATCGCCCCTTTATACTGTTGCATCCACTTGCAATCCCGTGGCCTTTGGACGATTGGGATATCTTCGGTGATATTCTGTAAGGCTTCATCAGCCGTTCCCTTCAATAGGGCCCAGGGTTCCCATGAGTTGTCCGCTTCGGATATCCGACCCACTTCACGAGGTACTTGATCCCACGACCGTGGCGTTTTGAGTCCAGAACGGCTTCAACTTCGAAGTGTTCCTCCTCGTTAGGATCTCTGGCGGTGGTTTGGGAAATTCTTCCCATGGGCCGCTGTCTCGTGATATTCTGTGAGCATGATGCGTGGAACACGGGGTGGATTTTCCACTGTTTGGGAATTTCCAAGCGGTAGGCCAAGGTTCCGACCTTCCTTTTACCTTGAAAGGGCCATACGCCGAGGTGCTAATTTCGCCTTGGTGCGTCGTGTGGATGTGTGTTCCTTCTAACCACAAGAGGTTCCTTCTCCATTGTGGGAGTTTTCGGTGAGAGTCCCTGTCTTTCGCGTGTTGCGCAGCCATGCGCAGGCTAGATGCCGCCTCTTTCTTGAACCTCTCGGATCGCTTTATTCTTTCGGCTACCGCGGGACGTTGTGTTTACGCTACGTCTGCCGAGTACGGTGGATTGTACCCATAGAGGATTTCGAACGGTGATTTTCCTGTGGCGAGTGTTGTCGACTGTTATGGGCAAATTCTGCAAAAGAAAGTAGTTCCACCCAGTTGTCCTGATGGTGGTTGCAGAAGACTCGTAGAATTGTTCAATCTCCTGGTTTACTCGCTCGGTTTCTCATCTGTTTGGGATGATACGCTGTACTCAGCGCGGGACAATACCAGTCCTTTCCATAGTTCCCTAGTGAATGTGGCCGCAAATTGTGGTCCTCGGTCGGACACTACTTTAACGGGGAGACCGAAACGTTTGAAGACATTGTCTTGGAAAAGCTTCTGGTTTCTTCTGCCGTTATTGTTTTCTTGCACGGGTGATGACGATTCCCTTGGATAGTCCTTGGTCTACCACCACGTTGATCGATCGAACCTCCGCTTCTGGGAGGTCGGTTACAAAGTCGGTGGAGACGAATTTCCAAGGTGTGTCCGTGGTTTCCAGCGGTTGGATTGGCGGTGAGTGCGATGTGGGGTTCTTCGTGGATTGGCACGTTGCACAGCCGTCCACGTAGTATGTACGAACTTTGTCATTTCTTGCCACCAATAGTTTCGTCGCACCAGCTCCAAAGTTTTCAACCTTCCTGGGTGTCCGACTGCTATGGAGTCGTGGTGAGTTTTGACGATGGCTCTTCGTATGGTGTCCTTTGGTACACAGATACGCCCATTGCGGCGGATAATTCCTTCCTCGTGTGTCCAATTATTTAGGCTGTGGCCAAGAGCGGTGGTCTTTCCCGGTAATCGCTTGTAGTGCCGTTTTTACTACCGTGTCTCGTTCCGAGCGAGATGGCGAATGAGTTAGGAGGTTCGAGGACTGTAATTCCGTAGATCGGACCCGCACGTCCACTAGTGTTTCCTCTGAATCGGCGAAAAGTTGGACGGTAGAAGGGTTGCGCCTTGTTGTCATTTTCCACCCCCTCATTAAGGTCTGGCCGCCTGGACAGAGCATCGGCGTGATTGGTGGAGCCAGCTTGTGGAGGAGGTGAAGTCAAATTGGACAAAAACAAGCTCCAGCGAGCTTGCGCGTCGAGAAGGTCGCGCGCCGATTGGAAGTAGACCAGTTCTTATGGTCGGTCCAAATTCGAACGGATGACGGGCCCCTTCCAGGTAGTGTTTCCAATGTCCAAAGCCTTGATAATGGCGAGTAATTCGCGATCATGGACGTCGTAATTCCGCTCTGGAGGGGCGAAGGACCCCGATAAATAAGCGACGGGGTGCCAGGCTTTATCGGTCCCTTCTTGCAGTAAAACTGCCCATAAGCGGTGAGCGATGCGTCAGTGACTAGCGGAAAGGTTGCATAGGGTCCGGGTAGAGCAAGACGGGCTTCTTTGTGAAGGCCGCTTTCAGCGTGTCAAATGCCTTCTGGCAGGCCTCCGTCCAATTCCATTTAGCGTCCTTCTTGGTGAGGTCATGCAGGGGAGAGTGACGAAGGAGAATTTCTCGATGAAACGACGGTAAAATTCCCTAGTCCCAAAAACGAGCGAATGTCCCGGACTGTGCGAGGGACAGGCCATTCTTCAATAGCAGCACCTTGGAGTCCTCCATCGCAACGGAGTCTGCTGAAATCGTATACCCCAGGTAGTTGAGTTTGGCCTTGTGGAACTCGCATTTTTCCGGTTTGAGGTAGAGATCATTGTCGCGCAGATTTTCATGACCTGTTTTATCACCAAGACGTGTTCGGCTACCGTGGCCGTGAAGATGAGGATGTCGTCCATGTACACTGTGATTTTCCTAGCGAGGATGAGATCCTTGAAGATCATGTTCATCATGGCTTGGAAAGTGGCCGGTGAATTGGTGAGTCCAAAGAACATGACCGTGGCTCAAAGAGCCCTAAGGGTTACAAAGGCCGCCTTGGACTCGTCGCACCTCCTTGATCCGGATGTTATTATACCCCCAACGGACGTCCAATTTGGAGAACACTTTGGCTCCTTTGATGACGTCCAAGAGTTCCTGTATCAAGGCAGGGGACAAACTTCCTAACCGTGTGTTCGTTCAAGTGCCGATAGTCCTGCACTGGGCGGAGTTTTCCATCCTTTTTACTGATGAAAAAGGAAGGAGCCCGCTGTGTGCCGTGGATCGGCGGATAGTTCCCCTTGCCAGGTGTTCCTTGACGAATTTCCTAGTTCGTCATGTTTTTCTGGCTAAGCGGAAAATCCTAGGTGCCTGTGGAACGAAAGTCGGTTTTAGATCTATGGCATGGTCCCAGATCGTGTGTTCGGGAGCCGTTGAGACCGTCGTTCGCTGAAGATGTCGAGGTACTCGTGATATGGTGACGGTACGCGTCCTTCAGATTCGTGACATCAATTTCTTCTTCCAGGTCTTCGTCAAAGCTGGCGAGACCGGTCGCTCGGGAGCGACTTTCCTGATGACTGGTTCCTCTTGTTCACCTGAACAGGGAGGTGAACTTGTGTTGTTGTTTGTCGACGTCGCTCGCGTCAGCGAGTATGTCGAGCATCTTGTTTCCTTGGTGCGCCTGTTCAAAGGTTCACCAAGGCGTTTTGAATTCGCTGTTGTCAGCGTGCGCCATCTTTCTCTCGGCCATCCTCTGGGGTCCGAGAGTCGTGTACCAAGCGAGGTTTTTCTCGGTGCGTTTTCCTGCCATTGTTCAGCCGTCCTTCGGCCAATGGTTCCTCTTGGCTCGGGTGACTCCATACGGTTGCTCGCATAGGGGTCGGCACCCATCGAACCGTACTTCACGTTTCCTCCATCGAATAGAAGGATCGTGGTATCGTAAGCCAATCTGTCCCCAGGAGCATGTCGTCTCCCCAGATTGGTGATGAACATCTGAACGTGTTCCGTGTGCGTTCGTCCTTGTTGGTCTGTGATGGTTAGGTTACCATCCACGCCTCTCGTGATGAGGACCGTTTGTTAATGAGTCGTCGACGTTTCGTACTCCGAATGGGTCGGTCTAAAGGAAACTGGGAAGGTTGTGTTTCCGTACCCAGATTCGCTGACCAAGATCCCTTCGCAGCCTGAGTCGATTGTGCTCTGGCTCCAGCTCTTCGGTTTCGTGGTGAATCTACGTTCAAACGATGGGAGTAATGATGTGATGGTTCATTGCTCGTATGTTGATACATGGCTTGACCCCCCT